>JAUTBZ010142539.1:0-12637 GCA_032361785.1 Lepetodrilus galriftensis | reverse complement strand
CCCCCCTCGCTGTTGTTCATTTTTCTGCCTCTGATAGGCGTGTACCGCTATTGGTGAATGAAACTATTTTATGTTTTTGTGTTGCTGCTAAAGCCAGACCAAATAGATTTCTTGGTTTTACAGAATTGAATTTTCAAAATGTCTAGATGCAGGAGGGGCGAAAAAAAAAGAAAAAGAAAAAAAGAATTTAATGAAGTGTTTTGTAAACTAAATAATCTTTAATTAGATAATGGATATGGCCAAACAGACATGAAATGGTGATATAATCACTTTAGTTTTCCATAAAATAAATTTTACAAATGGTATGAATTAATGTAATACTCATGGCATACTCGGACCACTTGTCTGTGGCCTAAATAAAGCATTATCTGTGAAATTTAAAAGATAAAATAAAAAACACCAAAAAATAAAAGATTTTTTTTTGTTTGTGTGTGCCAAAAATTGGACCGGCGGATCCGTAAAACAAGTAGATCTATTCTATTTGGTCTCGCCTAAATACAAACCAAAAATTATAATAATAAATAAAAAATTAAAATATACAAAAACACTCAAACAAAACCATGAAAATAGCAAACATTTTTACATTACAATTTCATACTCGGACCACTTGTCTGCGGCCTAAATAAAGCAGTATCTCTAAAAAACCATAAAAACACCCCAAAACAAAACAAAAAATGTGGGCTATGTGCCCCAAATTGGACCAGCGGGTCGATAAAACAAGTATTTTATTTGGTCTCGCCTAAATAAAAAGAAAAATTACAATAATAAATAGAACATTAAAATATACAAAAACACTCAAACAAAACCATGAAAACAGCAAACATTAAAGTCGAAATACAAAATTCTTTTTTTTTTTTAAAAGTCAAACCGTGAAACAACACACAAAACATATTTTTCTTATACTTTCCAAAAATACAACATTGCAGCTTTCGTGTTTCCTCCATTTTCCTTTTACTATACTTCGACATCGACAACATCAAGGTCACTTCGGGAAAAACACCTAAAGTCATTTGATACTACACACTAACAGTTGGATACTGGCATCTGCCTAAAATGTGCTTGCTTTCCTTTTAACTACTACATGTATCATTTCAAATGATAACATGGAGACATACGTCGTACAAGCTATGGCGGTAGTTCGTCAACAAGAATCTCCATCCGAGCAAGCCGCCATACACCACGTCACCTGCACGCGGGCGTAGTTGTTTCTGAACACCATCATATTTACACGGAGCTCGATTATTGGATTTTTAAAGGCATACAGTCATGCAGGTTTAGAAGATCGTTTTTACTAAAGCTATAAATACCCAGTCAGTAATGCTTAGGTCTTCTTTATCCACATCTGTCTGCTTGAAGTCTATTATTTATTAAGTTTATCAATAAACTATTCACCTAATTAGATGACAAAGTAGTTAAATATAGCACATAGTATCTAAAGGAGAAAATAGCTTGACCAAAGTAGGTTAACTAGCTGTGATTGTCAACTATAAAGGAAAAATAAAAATAAAATTTAAATGACATCGAAAAATAAAAATAAAATGTTAATGACATCCTGGTTTGAGGAGCAACAACACTATAGTTTCTACTAGTGTTCAGTGATTTATGGCAACTGGAATAGGTAAATAATCAGGGCCAGCCAGTTAGATGAATAAAATCTCCCTGCTGAATAAAATCAAAGTGTTCTTTTTCTGCATGTGATCGGGCAAGTTAAGTTGCCTTCAGCAGGGATAGGGTTAAAATAGAGTAACATCAAAGAATTGCAAACACATTAATTTGGACTTTTCTCTCTCTCATAGACTATGATAACCTGTGTATGAACCTATAGTTGTTGTCTTATGGTAGGGATCTTTACTTGTGATAAATGAAGAGAACTTGTCATTCTGTATTTATCAATTTACAAAGGGCGACACTCGCATGATATTACTGGGAATGCAACGAAGGTAGACTGTATTTTGTTGTTGTTCATTAATAATTTACATTTTGCAATCAGTAGACCAATTAAATATGTTAATGAATTAGTCCCACCTAAACACAAACTTAATGACTACAAATACAATATATTTGGTTTAAAAAAAAAAACACTACAAAAATGAAGGCACCCACTTATCTGTAATCTGTAATCCTGAATAACGAGTCAGTTGTTTATATTGCCCATAATTAATTTTAATGAAGACAAGAGTACAATGAGTACAATGACCTCCATCACCACTATCCATTGCAGAGCCATCACCATTGGCAAGATTGACCAATGGAATAAAATTTCGGAAAGCAACCAATCGTCACAGCTGTGTAATACACTTAGAAGACTACATACTATCTTCACACACACACATATGGTATACCGGTATATATAAATTCACACTTGAACTTGTGATGAAATATTGTTTATTAGATTCAATATTTAGTTATACACATATACTACAATTATACAATTAAAATGAAATACATAAATAACAATATTAATAGCATAACATATTAATACATATTAAGATCAATACATGTCTACTAAAATCAAGACACTATTTGCCAGAAATATTTATATACAATTCAGTTAAATTTGACAATCATGAAGACCATCAGAACAAGAAATAAACATATGACTATATTTTATCTAGGTACATGTACTTCGAAAAACCATTACCAATAGAATATCATCAAACAATAGTTTCAAGCTTCAGGAATTAACCTTACGCAGCTGTCAATCTCCCAGGTAGTGATGATACCCATCGACCAATCAGAATACAGGTATCAGAATCAGAATACAGGTACACTGGGAATAACTTGATTAGCCACGTGGCAAGTGTCCGACAAACAACATATTGCAAGGCTAGCATAATGCAGGTGACAACTTTGTATTCAGGGATAAATGACATTGTGAAACCACGTTGAGTGGAAGAAATGCCAACAGGAATGTTCTGTATTGACCCTATTGTCTGTTTCTGTGATAAGCACGTGAAAAAGCTTGCCGTACATTTTTTTTCTTCCGATAAATGCAAATTGCTGCATTTTTTAAAAGTTGAGTAAAAATAAAGACATACTGTAATTATCATAATAATTAGTCCAAAACAATCATATATCTCTCTGATATTATGCCTTTAGGATTTAAAAATAATAATAATAATAATAATTGTGAACAAATTGTTGTTCAAATACTTAGAAAATTATAATTTTATTTTTAATTTCTTTTCAGATTTGTAAGGTTGCTATTTTTTTTTCTTTCAGCAATTAATATTGGTGTCTGAACTATTAGATGGTTTTAATTATTAGGCTAATTGCAGTATGTATTTTTAGTGACATGTTCATTTCTGGAAATAGGGCATAGACATTGTAATCTATTGAGTATATGCATACTAATAATTATTATATATAAAGATATAGGAAGAACAAATTACAAATCAAAAGCAGTTCAAATAATTCAAAATGTAGTACAGTGGAATGTAGAGTTAATGGCTTCTTCAAGATGGAGAGAGAGGACTTCAGACATGCTCTCTAGTTCAATGTGTGGGTGAGATGCTTCCATAAATGACCTCCAGAGTTCAGCTCATGGGTGTTCCAGAAAAGACCTCCAAAGAAATTCATTGGTGAGATAATTCCAGAAATGCCCTCCAGAGTGTTCATGGGTGAGATACTTCCAGACATGACCTCCAGAGTTCAATTGATGGATGAGATGATTCCAGAAAAGACCTCCAGTTCCATTGGTGAGATGCTTATAGACACGACCTCTACAGTTCATAGGAGAGATGATTCCCGACATGGCCTCCAGAGTTCAGTTAATGGATGAGAGGATTCCAGAAATGACCTCTAGAGTTGAGTTCATTGGTGAGGTAATTCCAGAAATGACCTTCAGTTTTCATTGGTGAGAACATTCCAGAAATGACCAGAGCAATTCATTTGTGAGATAATTTCAGATCTCCAGAGTTGAGTTCATGGGCGAGATGGTTCCAGACATGACCTTCAGAGGTCAGTGTGGGGGTGACGGCAGACTCCCGCCAGACATCTCCAGGTCCATGACAGGCAGAGAGACTGTGATCTCTCGACCCTTCCCACCCTCGCACTGCAAACACAGAGTCAGTGATCAGTAACAACAATGAATAGTGTATTACAGGGGAATGCAATAATCTATTTGCCATCTATGATCCCTGCATGCATTGACATAGGACCACAAATAACAAGGGTTACTTGTTTGAATGTTTGAATTGTGTCACAAGAGCCACTTTCAAGATTCTTTCACTTATATCAGGATTAGTCCATTTATTTATGTATTTATTTATTATCTATTTATCTATTTAAATTGGGTTTAGACTAGTCGCTTTCAAGATTCTTTCACTTGCTGGTCAGTTTAGGACATGATGAAACCTGCTGAAAACAGGCTGAATGATGTAGTAAACCTGCGAGCAGCGGCTGGTACTGACAAACCAAGGATGATAACTGCATTGCCATGGTACAGACAGCACATACTATCATGAAATAAATAATTGAAGAATAATGTAACAATGACAGGAGCCTTTGGATTGATTAATTGTTATACATCGCAGCGCGAGTCTCATCAATATGTTATGAGGAGTCTTTCGGAGATGGAAATCTAAATCCATTTAATGATTAATTAATAGTCTATTTCTCAAAACATAGCAAGAATACATTTTGAAGGATGCCTTCTCTATTTGAATGCAGAGTTAGGTCATGAGTTCCATGCTAACCATGATGTTGTATAGGCCCCTCACTCACCTGTCTCTGTCTGTCTTGTAGGTGTTGTAACACAGAGAGGTTGTCGGACCTTAGCGAGATCGGGGAGATGGGAGGAGACACAGGGTCTTGGAGTCGAGACTGCAACAAAATGCCACGCTTTATTGAGTGTACATTACTGTTTTACATCACAGAGGGAATCTGTCACTTATATGCGACGACCACAATCAGTCTGATGGCTGCCAGCCCCAAGCAATGTCCAGGGCAAATAAATCGACCCTTGGACAAATATGTCATTGGATTTCTGCGGATCCGGGAAAAATTACCATGTCTGATACCTTGCCCCGAGATTACAACATTTTCTGAGAAAGTTTTTGTGGTCAACACTCACGTGCTAAAAAACATGACGTTTTATGAACAAAATTCAGAGTTGAGTATGAAATCGTATTCAGAAAAGTTTCGTAATCTCAGGGCCTTGTTAAGTTGATATTGTGAAACTCCTACCTGAGCTGGGTATGTCCTGGGAGGCGTATCACTCTGTGGCTGATAGGAGCAGTTCTGGTTGGTGTTGCGGTTGACAAAGCAGTGGTCTCCCCCTGCTAGATCGGGTCTATTCATGGCAGGAGGAACATCTGAGGTCATCGCCTGCTGCTGCTGTTGCTGCTGAGGTCGGTATGACTGCTGCTGTTGCTGCTGAGGTCGGTATGACTGCTGTTGTTGCTGAGGTTGGTATGACTGCTGTTGCTGCTGCTGCTGCTGCTGAGGTTGGTACGGCTGGTGGTACTTCTGCTGCTGCTGCACGACCATCTCCATGTGCTGTCTCTCCTGCTGCTTGAACAGCAGCTGTAGTCGTTTCTGAGCTTCCTCGTGCTGCCTGTTGAGCTCTGCAATCTGCTCGGACATGGGCAGCGAGGCTTGTGCTGTCGAGCTTCTCGCGGTCTGTCCTGCCAGAGACACCGAGCTCTGCAGACCCGCCACAGGAACGGAGGTCTGCTGATCAGGCCCAGGAACGGAGGTCGGCAAAGCAGACGTAGGAATGGAGTTCTGCTGGTATGGAGGCTCGTCCGAGGCCAAGGGAACCCCAGGAATGTTGGACTGTACAAGGGGCGTGGGCCGCGGGACACTGACGGTCTCTATGCGCTGTGCTTGCCGTTGTCTCAAGCTTTGAGGAGGCGGGTACTTGTAGTTCAGTGGGAATGATTCCGACAAGTTGGCCAGATCTATGAGGGATGTTTGCCTCTCTGAAAAACAAACCCAGAATAGTTAAGTGCAACGACTTGAGTCTGAGATGATGTTCTGAAATGATACATTACTATTAACCCTCTCCAAGCTGAAGGCAACCGGAGATGCACTAAAGAGCAGTGGTTGTGCTTAATCCAGCATGGAGAGGGTTAATAATACTCATATATTAGAAGAATCACAGTAAACTGTATGTATATAAAACATAATTATAGAATAATTATATAAAGTATGTTCTGCTACGACTGTTGGTGGGTAGTCTGTATAGGTAGTACTGTACTTACTAGTCATCGGTTGTTGATTGGTAGAGTGGATGGGTTGTGAATGTGATGGTTGTGGATCTACTCCGTCCGTTACCCGTGTTTTCCTGACAGGAGGTGACAGAACGACGGCATTAGAAGCATTCTGATCCGACGTCCTCTGGATATCTGGGGCGAATAATAGCATTTTTATACATTGTTAGTTTTAACCCTCTCCCTGCTGAAGGCGACCTAACTTGCCCGATCACATGCAGAAATAGAACACTTTGATAAGGTTAACACAATGCTCAACGTTAATAGCAAAAGTAATTAATGATTAGACATTTTATTTAGTATTTTTATTTTTTGAACTGGGGTTTAGAGTTGCTTTCTAGAATCTTTCACTAATACCACGAGTTGTCAGTTTGGGGCTGGAGGAAACCCACAACATCCGTAGCGTTGAATATTCCAGTAAACCTGCGAGCACTGGCTGGTACTGACAAAGACCAAGGATGATAACTGTACTGCCACTCTACAGATAGCGCATCCTATCAATATCACGTCAGAAAGGTAACTTTCGCGAACATTGATACCGGGCCCCTGGGGCAGGATTTGAACCTGGAACATTTGGCTCTGAAGTCCAACGCTTAACCATTGTGCTACAACCCGCTGATTACACATTAACCAAACATTGTTGAAACCTATTGCAGTGGGAATCTTTCGGCCACACGTAACCAGTGTGCAACATTAGCAGTGGCCCGATGGCCAATGTCTTAGCTAAATTCACTCAGTCTAAGCTAATGCACTTTGGCAAAGACCGATTGTCTAAGTAAAAATAATAATTCTATATCTAAATTTGCACCTACTTTCCGCGATTGCATGGTCCGTGCTTTGCTAAGTCATTTTTAATTGGCCCTGATGTCTTTGATACCTGTATTGTTAATGTCTCACACTGCGTAATGACCCTATAACAAGGGAGACGTCGCAAACTTACCTGGGTGATACTGAGTAGGGTGGGATGAACTTGTCGGCATGTTCGATGGAAGATTTTCTCCTGAATAAGATTCTGGATTCACTCGACAGCTTTCTTTAAATGCAAGCTGGAAATATGGAACAACTTACATTACATCATCTAAAACTTCCACTTCTGGTTACTTACAAGATTAATGAATTAATTAAATGAATGAATATTAATTTTTAACATACCTTTAAACTGTTAATTTCCTCCCTTGTTTCTGATCGGAATCTTTCGAAATCTGTGTAGACTTTCGAGTACTCTTCCTGTGTCATAATGATATCCTGAAACACATTCAAATAATCTATGGACAAATTTCTTCAAACTAAAACATTCTTTTCCAATTTTATTTTGACAAAATTGACAATTAAATGGTTGTCGCTAAATACAAAGTTTTGAAATAATAGGCTGTAGTGATTATATTTTGAAATAAAAAAAAAAAATATATATATAAATATAAAAACAATAAAATAGCGACCCACCGCAAAATAAAATAAAATATTTTAAAAGTAAAATGTATTAAACAAAATATTGGCCTGCTTCAAGTGCGTGTGGTTAGCATCACTGCCACTTACTGAGGTGAGGGAGTCGACGATGTTGCGAAGCTGGTACACATCCTGAGTGAGCTGTTCTCGTACAGTCGTCTCGGCCTGTAGTCTCAGGTCCGTCTGCAATGCAACAGGAAGTAGATTGTGACAGTGCTCCTGTGACCACTTGTCATCGTAAGCCAGTGAATTATTGTTTTATATTACAGCAGTAGGCATTTTTCACCAATACGACTTGTTATAGAAAAAATAACCAGATGAAAATAAAATCAACATGAATGCCTCAAGACCATATATTCATTGAATGCCTGCAATGCTCTTGAGCTCTCTTCACACATTAAGACTAATTAAATTAAAATGTTAAAAATTAAATTAAATTAAAATAAATATAATTACATGTAATATTTTTTATTAATCGATCCAGTTTAGCAAACCCTCATTAAATACAATTTTATAATAGTTCCCATTCAACAAATCATAAAAAATAAACATCTTTAATGAGATGTACGGTCGAGATGAGGAAAGGGGTGAAATCTTCCCTACCTCCTTCAAGTACGTGGCCAGTTTGTACACAGAGTCCACCAGTGCCACTGTGTACCCGCTGAACGTCTCAGAACGCTGTTTCTCAGCGGCCGGCTGTCGTCCTGTCTGCTTCTCATACTGCTCGATCTCGTTCTCCAGATTGCCCAGTACCTGGCAACACACAATTTCAGATTGCCCAATATCTGGCAACATGGAAGATCATGTTGCCCAACAGTGTTTGAATTAGGGGGGGGTGTGTCCCTGGGGGTCCTTTGAAAATCTGCAATGTTAAAGGTATCTACGGGACCCTCTGCAAATTACAGATCTAGCCACCACTTATTATTGTGGCCTATGGAAAAAGACCGCCTTATTATTTTCTGAATTTGTAACACTGCCCAACATCTGGCAACACAGAAGTTCAGATTGCCCATCATCTGGCAACATGGAATATCAAATTGCTCAATACATGTGATCTGGCAGCGGTGATACAGAGGACATGAAGATTGAAATGTTTAACGTACCTTCCTCATGTCGGTGAGGTTGAGAGTGGACGTAGTCTGGGGTATGTTTTCTTTCTCAGGCATCACCATCTTCTTGGTTTTCTTTACTTTCCTCGTGTCGTTGATGGCCGATCTGGGTGTCCTCAACATCTCGATTGATTCGTTGTGACTTCTCCTCGGAGTAACACAATCATTGGTATCTGGTCAGAAGTAAAAATGGCATGGTTGCACTTGCAGTATTGTTATTGAATTGTGTTTGTATCTATCATCAGTTGTTGTAGTGTCGGTCCTCCAAAGTATCAGTCTAAACTTCAATTCAAGTACACACCTCTATACTCGTAAAACTGTTGATACAGCCAGTGGTGGATCTCTGTGTGTGTGTGTGTGTGTGTGTGTGTGTGTGTGTGTGTGTGTGTGTGTGTGTGTGTGAGTGCACACGCGTATGTGCAGTTGTGTGTGTCTGTGAGTGTGTTTGTTTTTCTTACCCCTGTATTCCCATTAATTACTTGCCAATTTTGTTTAAATGGGACATGCAAATATGCTTTCGACAATACCATGGTCCTCATTCCACAAAACAATCATGGCACTACGAGTCCAACTCTCATACATTAACATAGAGTTACGACTCTCGATGCGCTACAATTGTTCCGTTAAACGGAGTCAAGACCCATATCATACTGCCCTACATGAGGATACTGCAACAGGTATAATGAAAATGCATACCAATTTCTTTCCTACTGCGCCAGTTCGTTCGTTCTGAGGAGCTAGGCCTTACCTTGTGAGGTCTGTAGACGGGTGCTGTGCACTGGGCCCAGTTCGTTCTGACTCAGCTGTGCCTGGCCGCCGATGGAGCTCAGTGTCTGGTTCCGCTCCTCCTCAGCGGCCAGGAACTGCTGGAAGCGCTGGAGGTTCATCTGAGGCTGGTACACGATAGGCTCCGCCGCCTCGCCGTCATCTGACACCACATTCAGTCCCACAATTAGCACTTAATTTGTAACTGTTTAAAATCTTGACTTTTCATTATTTATTAGGGTGAATATGGAGTTTAATGTCCCTTTCACCCATTTGCGACGAATTTCATTGAGAAATAAGACAATTTTCCATGATTTTTCATGAATTTATTCTTTCACTTTAGTGTCATTTTGTATGATTTATTAGTAAAATTTAATGAGAAATTAAAAAGAAAATAAACAGAAATTAAAATTAAATAAAAAAATAAAAGATTATTAAAATTAAACTAATGGGAAATAATCCCAAAGATATTTGTACTGGACAAAAGGTACCTGATGTATCGGTGAGATCATTTAGTGCAACTTGGTCCATGATAGACTCGCTGAGTGTGTCGGATTTGGTTTGGAGGTCCTTTACAGGAGCCACAATGTTCCCTGACCTACAAGTACACACACCAGACACGATCAATAACACTGGAAATACAGAGACGCAAGGAAAGATATATTCTGACAATAATATGAAGAAATAAATTACGTACATTTTTCAACCATAATGATATGGTATGCACAAAAGAGATAAAAAATGTTCTTTCAAACATTGAAAAGGTTAAATAATGGACCTAAAGAAGAATGGCCTTAGTGATTGCATACCAGTTACCAGTTATTGAACCTCTAAAAGATAAAACACTGTTCAAAGTTTTTGACGATCAGGTGGACAGTAACTTCAATCACTCGTATTATTTTATTTTAAAATTTAACTGACATTTAGAGCCACTTTCAAGATTACATCACGTATATCTCAGCTTGTACATGTTTCAAACACGTACATATTGAAAGTATATGTAGTCATAAAGACTTCATCTCACCTGGTTTGCTCTCTGCCTGCTTTAGGAATGGACGTCATCTCCGGGTATCCCATGAACCTCTACAATGTAAACAGAAAATGAAAGTCACCAGAACTAGCATGCCTCCAGTGAAAGCGGAATTACAAAATATGTTTGATTTTCTCAAAATGATTAGCGTAGTTTAGTATTTGGGATTTAAACCGGTGACCATTGTCTCCGAAGTACAAACGTTCTACCAATGCAGTGACTACAACCTGCCCCAACGGACTGATGGTACTGACGAACCAAGGATGCATGAAACAATATTGTAGGGCTGTAATTGTTTTTAGCCTTAGAGTACACGGACATGATGTAACATTCAATGACATCGCACCTTAGGATCTTCAAAGAGACTTTTCACAACTGCCATCATCTGGTCAGACTTTGACAGTGTATCCTGCAGCTGTGGAGAAAAGATAACTTAACTGTAATTATTATTTCACATTTATAAATTATATTCTTCATATGTGGCTTGTTATAGTTTAATGCAAGAAAAACCTGCAACATAAATTGGTTAGTGATGGATTAACCCTCTCCTTGCTAGATTAGGCACTGGCACTGCTCTTTAAGGCATGTCCGGTTGCCTCCAGCATGGGTTAAACCTCCGAACATGGGCTGGTACTGGCTAGTGAGTGAATTATATTTGATGTCACAGCAGGAATTCTTCACCCATATGTGAAGAACCAAGAAAGTTAAATCCACTATTGCAGTTCGTATATTGCATCCTATCATGTCCCTATCAGATACGCATCCTGCTGAAGTTGATGATGGGTTACCTTAGTGCGTTCAATATTGGAAAGCTTGGTTCCGAATTGTGATGATCTACCAATGCGCTACCACCCACCCCTAAACAGTACCAAAGGCAGCACATATCGCATTTGCTGATAATTATCATGTTATTTTCTGACTCTCAAATAAAGATCACCCTAGACTTGGCAATGTCTGCCAATTGACCAAAACATGCATGCATGCTATGAAATGTAGTACGATATTTTACCTGTTGCTGGTCATAGAGGACTTCCTTCATTATTGCCATCTGCCGTGCCTCTGCAATGGACATTCCACTCTGCTTCTGCTTGGCTAAATAGGAATAAATACAATGATAATACATGCAATTGAAGAAAATGTACAATTGCAATAATTCCCTGATGTCAAGTAAATGTGGAGTACATAAATAAGAGTGAGTGAGTGAATATGGAGTTTAACGTCGCTGCGGGAATCTTTCACCCATTTGCGACGAACATAAATAAGAAGGTCAAGGTTATAGATTACATATTTTAGTACAAATTTATTCCCAACTCTGAACTTTTGTTAAGAAATCCCCATACAAAATTTCAACTTGACCATGAAATCATACTCAAAAGGTTTCATATTATCGGGGCTTGAAATAACACACTATTGTTTGCACAACATTTCCCACTACAAAATAAATCATTTAAAAAAAAAATGTAATAAAACAAAATACCTACTGTTTGCACAACATTTCCCACTTTGAAATAAAATAAATAATTTTTAAAAAAAGAAGTAAACTTTCTATACATTTGTATTTTACAAGATTTTACAATAATTTGTAAAACATCACCTGTTTGACAGTACCAATGTATATCTACTACGTTTACTGATTTAATGCACAGGGCCACTACAATGTCTCACCTTTTCTCATTTTCTCCAGCTTGACAGACATATGGTTTTTAGACTTGTGGGCGACATGTCGCTGCACCTACAGTTAACAATCAATGGAAGAAAACAATGTTTTTCTTCAATGCATATGATTGGGACAATGCCTAGCAGTGTTTGAAATAGTGGGGGTTACATGGGTTAGGGGGTTATTTGAAAATCCGCAATGTTAAAGGTACATACGGGACCCCAGTGAAAATTGAAGATTTGACCCCTTATTATTTTCTGAATTTCTGACAATGCCTAGAATCGACCACAAATATAAACACTAATTCATTTTTAAAAATTGATAAAATATAACATGGCCTTAAAGGCATAATATCACAGTTGATAGACCTGGATAATGGACAAACGAATTTCGATCTGAGACTAATTGCGCTTGA
>JAUTBZ010142528.1:0-12639 GCA_032361785.1 Lepetodrilus galriftensis | reverse complement strand
ACGAGTTTAACCAGCACTTTCAAATCGTTCATACTTCAGTGAACAACCATAAAATGACGGTCAATTCTTAAATATATGGAAATAAAATGAACTTGAACTATACATTTTATGAAAATACAAGGTTATATTAACTAGATTTGAGAGAAGGCATACATTCCAAGTCAGCAATAACCTGATACTAGGAAGACGATTAGCAATTCAATATGGTTATGAATGAAATAATGCTATTCTTGTCTTAGCTTTACATATCAATATATGTATTCAGTTTCTAGTTTCTGATGTCATTATACGGTATCCCCGTTAATCGTTATGAATGGACATATTTCCTTTCAACTCGATAGCACATTGACATGGTGTTATTTTACATAGTGAACTATATATGAGAAATGACAACTGTGGTGTGCTAGTATATCATGTCGCATTCGAGAACACTCGTTACCACCATCTGTCCAGCAATAATTCCGCAAATAAACCAACGTTTACTGCTAATTACCATATGCTTCTTTCTACTGCAACATAAAAACGGCGGTTTTACAATACACCACCATCTGTCTCGTAATTGGCCCACATATTACCCACCCCGAGCTTCAGGGTTCACGAATGGACTATGAAAAAACAAAGATCATTACCGTATATGTGAGTGCATTGACCCGATAGCACGCGTGTATATGTGTATATAACTGCCATCATAAAACTTATCTGATCCAATATCGATGGTGGGTAATTGAATAAAGGTGTTAAACACCGTGGCGATGCCATTGACACTCAGGCGAAACAAACTAATTAGCTCGGTGTTCTGTCATCAACGGCGTATTTAGTCATGCAGCTAAACCGCTTCATGTGTATCATCTACCGTCAGTATCAGTGGTATGTGGCACAAATATAGATTTACAACAGTAAATAAATATACTAGTGATATAATCGATATACGACGTACGGTCGATCAAGCAAACATTTCAATCGATAACCGCAGAACGAGGAACGATATAATAGGGAATTTAGATATCCGGATTTATAAACATTAGAATCGAAACTCGCAACACTAGGAGCGGTATTTTAGGGAATTTACATCGCTGCATTTATAGATGTTCACTAAAACACGGCCGCAAGTTTCCGACAAGAATAGCGATACGCATGGAATCGCTGAACAAAAATGTACGCTACAGACGGCGATATAATACTACTGTAAAATAATGTAATTTTAGATAAGAATTTCAGTCAAATCCATTTCGTTTTTTAATACACTCGTTAAAATCCCGAGCAAGAAACGTCGTCTTCGATTACCTACAAGATTCTGTGTAGTCCTTAGAACTGTTCTATTGAACCTGACATAGGAATAGAAGAGCAAAGACGTCGTTGAGGCAATTACCCCAAAAAGTAAAATACATTATTAAAAACGTCTAGGAAAAAGATTGTCTCCAACGTCTTTGACAAGGAATATGATGTCGCCACAGTATGCTGTCTTCCTTAGAAATTAAAAAAATAAAATAAAAAAATATTGGATCCATGGATTAGAAGAAAGCATCCAGAAAAGTTATGTTACCCATTACGACACGCCAGTAACTAAACCTTCACTGCAACTGATGATGTATCACCTTTGTGTCTTCTTTGTATTCCCTTTCTAATCGAAGAGCTACAACATAATGACTGCTTTCCTAACCCGCTTAGGATAGATCAGTTATGCATAGATCTATAATATTACATCAAGTCTAAATTAGGCCCAAATAGCTTTTTGCCATGCATATCCGTTTGCAGAAGCATATACAAAGGTAATGTAGCTCGTTATATGTTTCTGTGTACGTGCCCGCTGACACTGCCCCTGTCCGGATGTCCCCAGTGTGTTCTAGTGTAAGACAGGGGCTGGTATGGAGACGGAGAAGACCACTGCCTCTGTACAACTCCAGGAGTATCGCCTAACTTGCTGACTCCGGTACTAGACGTCATCCGTAGACTCTATCCCTTCCTAGAATAGCTCTCTCTGACAGTCAGCGTTGCACTGTTCGTGCTACAGTTACCCACTGGGGTTTCGGATACCGGCGAGGAAATCAGGGGCTGTCTATAGTGGTACTTCCACAGTAATCCCCAGCCCAGACCGATCTGCTAGAATCCTCGAGTATCGACAGTGCCAGTTAGCCGCGATCATGGATTTGCCTAGCCGCGACGGTAGATCTTGCTGGCAATGCTGCTCACTTTATATTCATAACTTTCTGTCCGTCTCCATGTAGAGGTGATACATCGTTCTCCGTCAAACGGGAGTCCTCTGATAGAATAGCTTGACATTGTGTCACGTGAATCGAAACTGCCGGTTATTATCAATTAATATTATTTGTTTGATATTCTATCTGACTTGTACGACGGAGGGTCGGCAATATTCATTGTTATGCAGCTAGACGGAATGGTCACGTTAGAAGTCTTTCTAATCCTAGTCTGATGAAGCACGTTACAGAGTCCACCCACTGAAACTGGACAATCTTAATAGCTTTAGACTCTATATGAATGATGATAACGTTTCCAGAATGGCTTGTAAACATGCCTGTGAAAAACAGTTGAGTATCAGGCCTGCTGAGATAGATACGACCAATGCACAGGCTGAAGGACATGTCTATCAGGTGTTGCTCTGATAGAGGAGGCCAACTCTTTGATAGAGGAGGCCAACTCTTTGATAGAGGAAGCCAACTCTTTGATACGGGAGGCCAACTCGTGCATGAGCATATCGAGAGCTTCCAGATAAAAAGCGCATACTGCCTATTTAAAGAACACGCACAGGGCTTCATCGTGCTACTTCATTGGTGGACCTGCTTGTGGAACATCACTTTAGGGCAGGTGACATGCACCTGGGATGGAATTGGATTAGAGCTTTCCACACGTGGGTGTTTTACTACAATGGATTAGCGTGGATTAGACGGTATTCTACGTCTTCACATACACATTGATGTATCATGCATTGATTTGTATGTGGAGAAGCAAATGTATAATACTAATAATAAAACATACTAATAACAACAACAACAACAACAACAACAACAACAACAACATTATTATTAGTTCACTTAATACTACTCATATCGATGCATCGGTGCACATTCATATAAAAGATCATAGGCAACGCAATAAGTTAAGCATTAGCTAGATCCCGCATTTTAGCCATTTCAAAAAATCTTATTAGGTAATTCATGACTTCTCTAAACTCTTTCATGAACTAGATCTGTCACTATTACATTATTTGCATTCTATATACTTGAAGGTATCTGATATAATTTAAATTTTCTGGGTTATTTTAATCTTTCATGGGTTATCTAGTTCTATAACACAGCAATGTGGAACTAGTTATATGTAATGATAAGTCCTTATCAAAGACGTTTGGTGGCAATCTTTTTCCATTATTAATATGTTTTGGTCAATTTTTCAAAAACATATAAATAATCATTTACAATAGAAATAATTGGGCACGAAACGTCTTTGACAAGGGCTAACATCATCACACACAGAACACTGTGACGGAGGCATGGTATTGTTTGTATTGATGGTCATCGTGCTAATCTGGATATATTACACCCTAGTATTTATCGAGTGTAATGCCGCCACGTATTGTATTATCATTACAAATGTGTCGCTGCCTTCGGTAGTGAACAGCACATGATCTCAAGGTTGCATATCTGTACAACGGTATTAACAAGTGTCGTTACAACAATAGTGAAACATGACCAAGGCCAGGGCTACGCTGTAGGCCCTGAATAAAACGTATTTCTGTCAACAGTGCACAGCGGTGTACGGCCGACTCCGTGAGATTAGCTACAAGGACAGAAGGACGAAGTATCACTTCACAGTCCAGCATGGTCCAGCATGGTCACACGAATGCATCATGAAGGCATCAGGAACCTGCAAACAATGATTGGTGAAATTCTCCCCTTGGCATGTTATTAGCGCGCTAAGTTCTTAGTACAGCAGCACCGGATGGTCATTATCTCTGATAATCTCCGCTAATCCTCTCTCGCCTTCAATCATTAGCAGAGGTCAGGTAATATGGCCAGACGGAAGTCCTGTAAGCCTCGTTTATAGCTGGATCTCGTCTCAATACCAAATGTCTTGCATTTCAGTGAGATCTAACATGTACATAACTCTTGGTAGATGCAACATGCTATTTATGCATTGATATCACATGCTATGTCTACATTTATTCATGTTCAATCTTGTTCATTTGCATCTGGTTGTTGCAAGCTCTTCTGACAGATTTAGTTTCTTAATAAGCGGTCTAAAGCTGTTCGCATAGTTCAGAGTTTTTGTCCGTTCAATAGTTTTGATGTGGAGTTAGGGATTAGAGCCACTTTCAAGATTATTTCAATTACATCACAGCTTGTCGGTTTATAGCAGGCGGGAAACAGCAACATTTGTACTGCTGAATATTGCAATAAACCTGCGAGCACCGACTGATATAGACAGATCAATGATGCTAACTGTATTGTTACTGTATAGAAACCGAGATCCCAGCATTAAACTCTGTGTCTTTGTCTTAGAAATGCAAACGTTGTACCGTTGAACTACCACTTGCGATGTCAATACTAGTGTGTCTGCTCGTATATATAAAGTTGCGCACCGTGACAAGTTATGCATCATTAGCAGTAAAATGCTAAATACGTCCCCGAGATACTAGTATAATTTCTAACTCTTGAATTTCGGAGAAAAAAACCCCCAGTGACACATAGTTATTTTCTTTTGTCAAGTCGTATCGTTATATCGGCAGCCTCTGCTATTGGTATTGCACGACCAAATATCTTTCCGTAGGCCACAATGGTAGAGTTTGGATTGATATAATCTTTAGGAAGGAATGCACAATACCTGATCACGCATGGAATAAAAGTTCATCATGATCTGCAGAGTCTGGTAACCCACAAATACAAATGTTCTACCGGCGTGTGTTTTCTAAACACTGACAGGAAGTGGGTCACCCCTTTCCCGCAGATATTAGACAAATCTGAATTTCACAGATAGATGGCTCAGATCAATGGATCAAGTTGTAATTATTTCTTATGCCAATTATAAACCTGGAATGCTTTTAGAACACTAGACAACTTATCAATATAAAATTATGTATTTCCAACATTTTAACCAATAACTGTGTTTAGCGCTAAATGCTGATAGATTACCTGTCCTGACTGTTTCCACATGAGATAATACATTAATATCCATTACCTCTGAGAATAGTTATTCCTTCAACATTTCACATTTACTTGAACCCTTTTTGCGTAAAGTCCTCTGCACGTCCGCATTATACTACTGTCTAGTGTTATTGACAGTTTCTAAAAGAAATGTAATCTAGCTTTCAACCCTTGCTTAGAAGGTTCATCAAATTGGGTCATACCTCTACTTTCCATTTAATATTTAAAAAATATATTTATTTTTGATAATATATTTTTTTAAATTTTTATTTTTTATTCATGATCCTATATATATCTTGATGTACTAAGTTTAGATTACTTTGAAGATATATACAGTACTTATTCTGAAGTTATCGTACTTGAGTTTATCATTACTTATCAGAATATGGAGCTGACTAGAGGATCAAAGGCAGTCTGAGTCTGCTCACTGCTGAGATAGAGTATTTCAGAATGACCTGATTCAGATGACCTGCCATGTAATCTATTTGAAACCGGAATTCCAGAATTCCTTCAAATACTCTGATATTCAACATCGCCGTGCGTACCTTATACGAATCTGGCATGACGGCTTCTGAAGCTATCATGATACCATATCAGATTGCGATAGCTACCATGATACCATATCAGATTGCGATAGCAAGTGTGTATACGTCACTCATCTAAGTCAACTAGCACGTCCGATATGTGGATAACCTACGAGGGCACAGAGAACACCTGACATTACACCTTCAAGTGAGAGTAAATATTTAGGTAATTGACATAATCGATTGATTGCCTTCAATATGTAGGTCATGTCAATATGTAGGTCATGTCATTGATGACGTTGATACGGAATGTAAATCCATTAAGAAGCAAAGTTAATTTCAAGACATGCTGACTAACCAGAAAATATATTGGACGTTAGTTCTATTTGAGGGTATGTAAACTGTACCAAGTAAACATGTTGTTTTCGACAGATACGAAGATATAGATATATAGATGTATAGAGATCCAACTAACGCACGTTGTGTACAGTTTAGTTAGGAATAATAATAGCTTGATATCAGACTTACTGTATGTATTTACAATCTCACCCATTCAAGTATAATTTGCGGATAAGATAACTCACGTAACAGATGTGGGGTATCTTCAGATGTATTCAGGAATAAACCCTGCATGCTTGCTAAATCTCCCGTGGTCATCACCAAGTATTGGCAGACGTCAGCTGATGCATTAGTCAGATGTACTACAATCAGATGGATTTTGCCAGGAACCACAATTTTACTGCGTGGTTATGGTTGGGTAATAATTTCGATATACATCTGAAGACACAACGCACATAATGTATCGGAGCATTACGACTTGCACATAATAGTTTACACCATAGCGTGCACGATACGGAGTTGCAGGGGACCAGAGGCCAGTTCAGGAGGGCGAGTTTACGCGAGTTCACGCGTGACGTCACATATGAAGGATGAATGTTTCCAAGGCGATTTCACGCGTGTACTCGCTATAGTCTACGCGTAAACTCGCCCTTCTGAACAGGCCTCGGTTTCATCTTTAGCATGGTGGGCTTTATTAGTGGTGGAGGATAAGTATTACAATTATAAGTAATGTGGTGGAGGCGAAGTAGCAGTACGGGAGTATCGTGTTAATGGAGGTTAAGTATTAGTACTGGAAGTACTTGTTAATAGAGGTAAAGTATCATTAATGGACGTTCCTGGTTGATATTTGTAGCGATACTGAAAACGCGGAAGTCCCACACCTGCAAACATCCGCAGACAAAGTAAATTTAAAATCTCCGAGGAACAGTCAAGAACTATTTGTAAGATATCCCTGTCTGAGAGAGTACTGACATCACATGCAGGTGCGAGTAGCGTTCCAGACGCCGGAAATCTCAGGATTAGACAGTTCCTTGTTGACCAATTGGTTCAGGTGTTTCGCGCAGGTCTAGAAGTTTAGCCATGATGATGGGAGCATTTCCAATCTATAACATTTTCTACTTTTCTCGAGGTTTCTATACAGGGAGGTAAGACTATTTAGTTCTTGGGAGAATTATCTGTTCTTGGCATGGTAGCTTACATTGTAAATATCTACACGGTAAATTATTTTGTGAACCATATACCGCTAATATAGAACGGTTCTGATATCTGGTACGGTTCTGATTTGTACCGTGACACAAACTGGTAAATCTTCTGGGGTGCCTTTCACGAAAAGGGTGTAGACTATATTTACGCCGGACGTAAATGACGCGGATTTGCTTGTATTACGTAATTTACGTTGATTGTATTACGTCATTTATGTCCGGCGTAAATATAGTCTACACCCCTTTCGTGAAACACAGCCCAGGAACCCATGTGCAGAACCAAAATGTACGTCCTCTCACATCCATTCAAAACCACGTGCTTTATTTTAATTCACGGACACGTGTGTTCGGTAACTCATTCATGGAAACACCTTTTTTTTCTGTCATTTATTTATGAACACGTGTTTACTGTGGGATCTATACTTGGAACAAAATGGCCATGTAGTTTGAAAGAACAAGGTAAAACGCCTAAACGGTAGTTGGCGCTCTACTGTGACTACTGGCAGGGGATCTATACTCGTAACGAGAATAAAGTGGTTTTGCCTGTAAGCTAATTAAGAAACACCTTGGGAAATTCCGTTCATGCTTATTCTGTGTTTTTTGAGAGATTGAGAATTGATATATGATGACTGGCCGTAGTTAATTTCGCGACGTGAGTCTGAATACATGGTCTGGAAGTCCCGGGGACGTTGTTTACTTGCCAGCACCTCCTCCTCGTCAGCTGGCAGTTGTTCCAAGTCCACGCGGAGAACACATGGCACCAGATAGACACAAAGGGTGTTTGCGTAATCAAATCTAGTATTCCACCGATGCCAGCCAAATAGCATGATTGATGAACGGTTCACAGCCTGCAGTGTGTTTGTCTTTTTCAGATGAAGACATGTCTACACGTGTTTCATTAATTGCTAGCTACGTTGATATGTTATGCAATTCGGTGTGCGCGTGATGCACGATAACCTTAGAGTATCTATATGATTTGTTAGTGCCCCAAACTGATACACAGGCTGACACTATTTCTAATATAACCTTAGGGCAAGTTAGGAGAGCTGGCTGATTCGAAAATGCTTCAGTTCACCCAACAGGGAATGAGCATCCTGTGAAGTTGAGATGGAATTGTGAATGATAACCTAACGCCTGAAGCCTTCAGCTTGGATTGGATACTCACCATTGAGCTGAAACATAAATTTAGGGTACTCTGATATATTGTCTGTAGAACCTTTTTAACATAAGAAAGTATAAATTTACAGGTATGCTTATTTAGAACTGACATTCTCATGATGTTATTCAGCGAAGCGATGCAATCTAAAAACACGGGCAATACAGCCAGGCTATTAACCTTGGACAGCTACTCATACTTTAGGTTCTGCTTCACAGTACGAGTCTTAGCCGATGATTTGTAATTACAGTGTGTGATCAGATTCGTTAAGTTAACTCATGCATATATTATTGTCATCTATTGGTGATAGTACATAAGTGCTAACAGATATTTAATTGCCTCATAAAGTACAGCCACCATCCACACGGAATCAATGTAATCCCTTAATCATCGTCCGCATATCAATGATCGCTGTCCATAGCACTGATATTTATACGTCCATAATTAACACATTTATTGACGTATATTATTTCTAATTGGCTTGCTTTCAATTACACTAGTCTGTGCCGCTGTCGAATATAGTTTGATGTTCTTGAATATTTATGAAATCGTGGTTTCAGTTGGTAATTAGCATGTCATGCCATAGATGTTAAACTGGGTGTTAGAAAGAGAGCTATGTGATAGTCCAGACTTGCAGAAGATGTTACGGCCAGTTCTGTAGGCACAGTTTTCTCTCACTGACTACACAGGGAACAACCCGCTGGTCTAACGTTATTCATGATAGCTGCGGGTCGTATATGTACTTCTGTATACATATGTATGTATAGTTTCCAATAATGCAATCATTATATTCATTATGAAACGTTATCTATTGGCACACGGGCAACTCGTGAAAATTAGTGTCTTTATTGAAAGGAATACTGCAGTAGTTTATAATTCGGTGTTTTAATACATTCAACAGCTGTTTCTTATAAACGCTATTGCGGTAGTCTTTTCAACAATGCGATTTTCATTATACTCGTGCACAGATGATGCATTCCAGCACTATATTATTCTCACATGTATGCCGCTTGTGAGAGATATTTTGTGATACATGTACATTGAGGATGTGTAAATCTGCAATGCCAAGCAGCATAGTAATCATTGTAATTCTGACATATATTCTGTTGATTGTAATGGTGTAATCTGACTGTTTCAGCTGAAGGCCACTCTACCCTGATGACAGAATGAACGAGGAGGCGGGGTGCACAGACGACCATGGCAGCCTGGACGGGGTGAACGCCTCCTACCTCTACCTACGTCTTCACGAGGTCAACATGGCGGCCATGACACACCGGGTCCTCCGCGAGAACGGAAGTATGCTCACCGGAAACGGATCTCTGACCCAGCTGCTTACAACAGCAGCGACTCCTCCTACGTTCAACGACGTCAGCATGACCAAAACGATAGTGTTCGGAGCTATGTTCGTCATATCGTTTGTGGGGAACGTAGCTACGCTGATTCAAATGTACCGGATGCGGAGGCGGAAGTCCACCATCAACACGTTGATAGTGAACCTGGCCATAGCGGACCTCATTGTGACGTTCTTCTGTATCGCCGGCGAGGCTGTGTGGGCGGCGACAGTGCAGTGGTATGCAGGCAATGTGATGTGCAAGGTCGTCAAATACATGCAGGTGCTTGGCCTCTATCTGTCCACGTACATCACCGTGGCTATAAGTCTAGACAGGTGTGTGGCCATTCTGGACCCTATGAGGAGGAATGGCGCCACGCTCAGAGTGCGCATCATGATTCTACTGGCCTGGTCATTCAGTGCCTTATTTAGTGTACCTCAGGTGAGATAGTGCTCATATTTAAGAGTATTACCTAATTATACAGCGCCGTTGGTGTATTAGCCTTTTGGATAGATATCACTTGTAGTTCAGAGACTAATTGCGTTTAGCCCAAGATATGGATATCACTTCTTCTCCCCGAGTTCATAACTGGGTGTATCCCCGGCGAGGAATACTACTTGCAATGTTGCATGTATAGATAAGTGCCTAACTTTTACTAATGAGCAATTCAATTGAGCTAAGGCTGCTTCCATCCAACGATGATAAGAATTAGAAGACTGGTAAGTGCATCAGATATACATTTTCTTTAGAAATTGGTGGCACACATTTGAAAAGATGAAACATGCTACATAACAAATTTCCCTCGTGGATATTAAAGTATTGTCCATTGTTTATTATGAATACTTTGATGCTAAGTGAAAACATTTATTATCATAGGCGTTATTTCTTGAATTGTTTTGTTTCCAGCAAAATACGATTTTCCTTGACAGTAGTATCAATATTGTATCTATGAATGGTTCAATACAATAGAGTACTACATCCTGTTAATGCATTGAGCTACATTTCTAGTTTTAAAAAATAGGACAAAAGCAAAATCACTCAACACAATTTCGCAAAACTATTTTTGAAATACTTTATTCGGGGACATAAAATTAATGACATTCTAACTAGCTGTGGCGTCTTCAGGCCAAGTATGGTGAATTCTGAGACTAGGTCATGGACACGTTATTCATGTGTATTGAGGCTACTAGAAGTCCACGGGCAATATGGATGTTTCAGCCGCTATTTTCAGGCGGTGTCATGACGGTAGGACTAGCCAGATACAGTACTTTGATCCCAGTCCGTCCCCATGTGTAGGTTCCAGCGCCAGTACAGACTAGACTGGATCACCAATATACTAAACTAGTTTCGTTAACATGCCACTGCTTTTTCCGGCAAGGAATTAACGCACCTTGTAGAGTTTGTGCTCCGCTGTCGGTGTGTGGCTTCAACGTCGATCATAGTCCGAATCATTGTAATAGCTCCCACCCCCACCCCTACCCCCATCTGACGTCTACCGAAACCATGCAACCGTTATTGTCCGTCTGCTTGGTCACATGTACGACTTTGTTTGTCAGACATTTAAAGTAAGCCATACTTAATGAAATAACTTGTTTTATTTTCGTATTGTATTAACCTCGATTCGACTCTAGAATAAATAACTACTGGGACTAACGTTACAAATTAAAGTGAGTAATGTGCCTTTAGTTCCTCTCAGCCCCAGAGCTAGATTTTCATCTAAAATTAATCCAGAAAAGAAGACGTAAATTGGTTAAATTCAGTTGAAATCTTTATATTACCACTCTCGTGGCAGGCCTTTTAGTATTCTATGAGCAGCTTTATTCCCGAAGCTCGACTGATTAAAGTCGACTTTGAGGAGAAGCTTTCGGAAATGTATCTTTTGACTTTCCTCCATGACGGCAATGTCTCCGCGACACATCACTGGGTTCCCAGGACTGGGTGTCAGGAAGCCCTATTGATCGCAGATTAATTTCATCTATTAATAACCCATGTTTGAATTGAAGGTGAAGTGTACTGATTTCAAATTTCCACATGGGCGAAAAGTAATTACTCGGAAATTCCACTCACGAGATATCTACAAGAATGATCGCTCCGTCTGATGTGCCGATCGCTGGCCATGAGGACAGCTGGAATCTATGGCATCCAGAACATATAAGAACTGTGAACGTTCACATTAACACGCAGAGCAATTCATTCTGTTGATGTCTTCTCAGCAGAAAAGAACCACTCTGTGAGAGACAGTTATACACAAGATGTATCGTTGTTTCATTTTATTACAATTTACTTTGACGAGTACATGTACGCCGGTCCATTGCAAATTCTGATGACAGGCAGGCACGCATAGGAACCAAGTCCATTCGGCCGTCTGTCAATCTGGTTTAGGGGACAGGATGAACTAGGACCCTGTTCAGGCCGCTAGAAACGTGGTTGTCAATTTGGCGAGGGTGTAGTGTAGGATAAACTGCACAGTGCAGCAGCAGCATGCACATTCCTCGAGTCAAATGAGGGTCGACATGGTTATGGGTAGGTTGAACCACGCATCCAGGTTATTCCACGAGTCACGTGATTGTTAATGATAATGAACACCTGTTTCAAGCATTGCTATCCACGTATAATCAATGACGTGAATAATATGATATACAGACATATAGACCGTGTCCTAAGACCATGGAGTTTTACACGCGTATATCATGGCCGTGGACACTACTATACAGGCATAGACCGTGTCCTAAGACCATGGAGTTTTACACGCGTATATCATGGCCGTGGACACTACTATACAGGCATAGACCGTGTCCTAAGACCATGGAGTTTTACACGCGTATATCATGGCCGTGGACACTACTATACAGGCATAGACCGTGTCCTAAGACCATGGAGTTTTACACGCGTATATCATGGCCGTGGACACTACTATACAGGCATAGACCG
>JAUTBZ010142517.1:0-12640 GCA_032361785.1 Lepetodrilus galriftensis | reverse complement strand
ACAATACAATGTCTTATCATGGTTATAGATAATATTTCTCTTCTACTTGGAAGATTATGTCATCAATGCAAATACAAGCCATGCTTCTTATTGCCAATGGAATGGTGACGACAATGACAGAAGCTTGTATAAAATGCATGCAAATTCCATAATATACTTTGCACTCTGTAGTGTTGTCATTTTTTTCCATTTTTATTTAAAATTTGAATCATTCATACGAGTTGCCTGACCAATCCCAGACATTGTCCCGCAGCGATGTTAAACTCCATATTCACTCACTCACCCAGACATTGTCCCGCAGTGATGTTAAACTCCATATTCACTCACTCACCCAGACATTGTCCCGCAGCGATGTTAAACTCCATATTCACTCACTCACCCAGACAATGGTGATAACGTACTGTGGCTAGTGCACAGGCTACAAAGATGGCACATTTTATAGCCACGTTCTATATTGCTACGTTTAATTCCTCCCCTTAAAAAAAGTATAATAATAAAATATCCTGATTAGCAGGAAATCTTCACCAATTGTAAAATAACTTACCGGTAATATGTACAAGCTGAAAAATGCAAAATTAAGTAGTTTCAAACTATTATTGCAACAACATCAATTGTATAACTTGTTGAACGACGCTCTTGTAGGCTACAACTATTGTATGGTCAACATTTTCTATTGTGGCGGGAGACCAGTTACAGATTGTAGCACTACAAGAGCGTCGTGCAATGAGCGCCAAGTCAGTTCAGTTAATACATTTATTACAAATCCTCGTTCATGTTAGATATTTTCAAGGATGACAAAACGTATACCGTAACAATTATTTTTCATGTAGTTAGGTTCAAACATTTAAATTTTAAGTAGCATTTTGATTTGCTAATGCAGCAATTTTATTTACAATTGCATGCAGAAATATGCTGACGTTATTTGTTTTCAAACAGTTGTTATTTATTCATTTATTTATTTTAATAATTATCATTTTGACTATGTGCCAAGATGACGTGTGTGTGTGTGTGTTGTTTTTCTTTTCTGCTTTTTCAAACAAATATTAAAGTTTTGTATCGTGGCCTATAAACGCTGTGTGTTTATATATTATTTTGTTAAGTTACAGGCTTATTATTGTTATTGTTCATCTGCTGTAATTTGTCTGCATTCTATCAAATGCAATGTTATAAGCTTGCGAATTGCTTCTCATGGTTTGCACTGATGGCATTTTTAGTCTTCATTTATTCCACCGCTTGCTAAAAACTTTGTAAACATTGCGGCCTCCTTTGAGCAACAGTGGACATGCATTGGCATAGTTAACGAGTAGTGTAGACAATTTGCAAGCATTTCATAAACAAGAATAATATGGTGTTTTTTTTTAGGGGGTTTCTTTTCATTACTTGCCACTTCAGCTAGTTATGTGATTTGAAGTGCTTAAATTATATGGAATTACAGAGGTGCAATGCCATGTGTAGGCATTAATAAACACTTGGGGTCGGGGCGAGCTGCTAAACATTGCGAGAGAGAAAATCTCCGGTTAAAAAACAAACAAAAACAAAGGTTGTAAACATGGTTTTAAAAAACAAACAAAAAACAATAATAATAAACAACTGTCCAGTGAGTTCTCCTTAAAAGTTGACGTACACAAAAGTGTTTTAGTTGTGGTTTGCAAAACATGAACAAAGTTGGTTCAAAACTGAAAGGTGTATAGCACTGTGGCTCTGATTGTCTTGTACTCTGGTGTCGATGCATGCGTTCCGAGTTCCTCAACTGTGAAGCCTTTCCCTGCAGGCAGTGTGACAGGTCTGTGTGAAGTAGTGGTTCTGTACACACTTGTACTGTGGAGAGGGACTCAGGTGTATTTAGTAAGGTTCCTCACCAGACGACTGCGACGAACTGCACAGAAGTGCAAGGCCGAGTCCCCCATCCCTGTGCAAAGTGTTCGGAATACACAGGACAGACAATTTTGTCAGTGTAATGTCTCGCACACCGTCTGTACTCGCTAGCGAGGTGGTGCACACCACACTTGAAACTCTTAGCCGCCACCTTGTGCAAGAAGTGTGCGAGACATTCCTTTCACTCAATACATCGTACTGGAGTGACGTCGCCTGTCTGTCTGAGAACACTTTGCACAGTTGAAAGGAACGGGGCGTGGTAGAACGCAGGTGGTGAGACTGACAAGACGGGGCGTGGTAGAACGCAGGTGGTGAGACTGACAAGACGGGGCGTGATAGAACGCAGGTGGTGAGACTGACAACATACAACGTATGACGGAACACAATTGGGGAGACTGACATGACAAAAACACGTGTTGAGACTTGACAACAGGTAGTGAAACTGACCAAAGATCCACGTTGTACTATGAGAGTAATGTAAATATCCAGCGATGCTATCTTCGTAACAAGAATTGGTAGACCTTTTTTTGTCAATGCATGTCATTAATGTCTGGAAGCCATCGGCTCATGACAAATTGTGATCTGTAGAGCAGCATGTAAATATTCAGGATTTGTAAGTCATATTGTTGAAGGTAAACTTTAAGCTTTGTTTTTATTACATTACCAAATCTAATGAATATGAGCTACAGAACCTGGCTATGGTTTATAATGGTAGTTTTCAAATGCCAACCAATATCATCTTTATGTATAATTACAGGAAAAACCTATACCAGTGTGACGTTTTCAAAAGTTTACTGTGAAGTGTGTTTTTAGCAGTGTTTGAAATTTCTTTCTGCGACATTGCAAAACTTTCACATTCTACAGTTCAAACACAAGTTATTGAGAAATTATAATTTAAATATCAAATGTGATAATAAAAATGCAAAACAGATGATATTGGTATTTTTTTTTAACTATGTAGAAGCAATTGATAGATATAAAATCGATATACTTTCATGTCCAATTTTGCAATTAAGTTTGACGTCGCTGTTGAATTATGTAATGAGCTTATCGAAGAAGTTAATATCACTAAACTGAAATTTTTCTAATTGTACACGCTGGTAAAAGCTCAAGCTTTCTAATATATATATATTTACTTCATAGTTTTTTTTGCATTCTTATTGTTAGGCAGATGTAATATTTCTTTATGACCAGTATTATTATTGGGTTATTTTTTTGTTGTACAGTTGAGCACATGTTTTCCTTGTTAGAATGGTGTGGAAAACATTCAAGCTTGTTCATGTTACGAATTTTCAAAAGGAATTGTGTGTAACCCCCCCCCGAGTAACAGGTGTTCCGAGGTATGACCGTACACAGACATCAGAGCCACAGCTAGATACTGGTCGTACAAAAAGTACTGCTTTTAGAGCAATGGTCACGTGGACTCTGTCCACTGGGTACAAGCGAAAAGAAAAGAAAACACGAAAAAAAATGAAAATGTTGAAATACAAAGAAAAGCGGGCGTAGACTTGACTTTGGTGCTATGTGTATGTGAGTGATGATTGGTGGTTGCTAATTGGACTGTACGATGCCGCTGACGGCTGTGTAACTATTCCCTGCCTGTTGACAGTGGTGGCAGCCGCGGAGGGTTCAACAAAAGTGGTTTTAGTAGTGGTAAGTCACGAGTCCCGGCCGGCAGTAGCCAGCCACGGGCATTCAGCTTTCTCATTGTCTAGTCTCTTTAATAGTAGAGGAAGAGTTATAACATGCCACCTCCCGGCTTCTACATGTGTACTATGAAATGTGTGTCCCCTTAATTTATGTCCTGTATAAATGTGTGCAACGTAAGGGTGGGTATGCGGGGTGCGATGCACCATTGAGGGTGTGGCGAGTTCATGGTAATGGTATGCAAAGTACACGACATCTATATGTACAAGTAATTTGGTAGGAGGCCTGCATGTGTTGGTCTCGTGAAAATGGAATTGAAAAACAAAAACCTGCAGGTGTCATTTGGTTATTACGGTGGTGTCGAGTGACAGTTCCAGTGTGAAACATGCATAAAATCACCAAGATTGTAAATGGAGGGGGATGGTGTATAAATAAAAGCATTTCCTGCGGGGCCATGTTCCCGAAGCTATCGTATAAACAACGGCATTGTTAACCCTTTCTATGTAGAGGTCTGGGTATCCTTTCTCGAAGCTCTCGTATCTACTATGAGACTCTCATAGCAGATCTATAATACAAGAGGATCGTGTACTTACGAGAGCGCTACGGTCTCATAGTGGATATGAGAGCTTCAAGAAAAGATACAATTTTCCTCTTTCCGGATCAGCAAACTTTCCTCCATGAAGGCTTTCGATGTCGTTGCATATGATTTGGGAAAATGGCCCCTGTGCAGTATAATCTTAACCCGCAAAAAAAAAATTTAAAAAAGCGTGTGCCTTGATATGCGATGGCCAGCATAGATAGAAGACCGTCCAGTGTGTAGTGTTTCAAGCACTGAGCTGTGCCATGCTGAACTAGAGTTGTCAGCTGGCTACCATGGTGGGTCATTGCGCCACATCACTGAGACTAGATTACCAGGTTACCATGGTTGTTATTGTTATGGAATTGGATTATATGGTGTTGCGCGATATATACGATATGCAATGGTGTGAACTACCACTAACATTTAGAAGTACTAGTATATAATGTATATAGAACTGTATACCAATTGTTGTACGGGAAGTGTGTGGTATGGCTAAATGATGCAATGTTGATTGGTGTTCTATAATAATAATGCAGAAATGGTGTTTGTACGAATTTAAGGAAGTGTATTTTTCTGTGGTGACCATCACCTGATAATAGCTATTTTCATCGTGATTGTCGGGATGTTATAAGAATAAAAGCACTGATACAAAGTTCATATTTCGCACCCAAGATATGTAGTCACTGACACTTAGATGATGAGACTTATTGAGTACGATTTCATGCTTGATCTCAAATTTGATACGAGGAATTGTAATCAAACCTTTAAGATGGGTGTATTATAAAATAATTAAATGTTTAATCGTCTCGAATTGGTCAAAGATTCCTGAAGCGACGTTAAACAAAGATGGGCATGAAATTGTGTTCGTAAGTTTCGCAGTCTGATAGCATTTCTCGAAGCTCTCGTGTCTACTACAATACCAGAAGGGCTCTCATAGCATTCCTGAACGTAAGTGGATTGTGCACTCACGAGAGCGCTATGGTCTCATAGTGGATATGAGAGCTTCGAAAAATTATACCCTGCCTGCTCAAATTGAAATATCTTTCTCATCTGGAAGTACACAATTGTGGTGGTTTTGAACTAATCAGGTTTTTCATGGATGGTAGGAGTAGTGATGCACTGTGTACGAAGGTGTTACTGTTTTTCACGTGTGTGGTTGAAAATAGCTATGATCAGGCTGTGTCGCGTTTAACCCTCTCCCTGCTGCAGGCATCCTAAGATGTCCTAAAGAGATTGTGATTGTGCCTAATCCAGCAGGGAGAGGGTTAACTATGCAAGGTACAACTATACCAAACCAATGTCCAATACAAAGTACAAGGTTTTCCTCATACTTGAGTGACATGCAAACATCAACAATGTATTGGAATGGTTGACAAATCTTTTAGCAAAATTGTATGGTGCTTAGGCAATGTTACGGAGAAGGAAAAAAAGGTTACTCTACATAAGAACATGTAGAGGTCAACTAGGTCAAACAGGTCATCTGAAGTGACCTCGGGTTTCAAAACTTCCTCTATATCATCTGCATATTGCTCGTACATCTTGCAACTGCTTGGTTTTCACTGCAACCACGTTGGTAGTAATGGTACATAACCAGGGTGTGGATAACAACATGCATATCGAACCTACCAGTAGATTGAGTATAAAATACACTGTATAAAATTGTGTACATCTGGTTGGAAATAATGAAGTTAAGTTTAGGAGCCTGTTTTACAAACTGGCTGCTTATCTGTTGACACTATGACATCTTAGTGGGTATTGTTTGTGGTATTGTTTGTATGCCTTTAACAACACAAATAACCTACCAATCATGGTTTATCGAAAAGATTTCATTGTCAAACACATTTTACCTGTATGTAGTGTACCTTTGAGTTGTGTACACAAGTACATTTTCTGGTACATTCTCTCAGGTAAAATGTGTTTGACCATGAAATATGTTGACAAACCATTATTGTATTTACAGGGGGAGGAAGTTGCGCTCAAACCTTTTTATCGTCAAAACGTATTTAGGTTTTTGACATGTACATTTCTATTTTCATCTGTTATTTATCAATAAGAAATTGAGCAACGATCTTGCAGCTGTTAGCTGTGATTAAAACATCTTGTTATTTTTACCATGGATTCAACATGATAGGCAACTAAAACCTCTGTCAATGTAGGCTAATTAAGCCTAATTAAGAAAAAATGTATTTTCCTTGTTATCAAGAAAGACAAATAAGACATTGTATGAGACATTGTCGAGCACAAACTCATCAGACTTATAACTTGTTTTAAACAAAATGTGTACGAAGTGTACTATGTTCAGATGGTTGTACAAAGACCAAGGTCTAGTCAAAGTGTTGAGGTGTTCTGTGTAAGGAACTGTGGTTATAGAGGACTATGTGGGCTTCTTGTACACGATGATCATACATGAGATGTAGTGCGTGGATGTGGTCTCACCGTGGTGATTTCTGTCTTCTTACCAGGTGATGACAGGGATGGTGGTGGCAGCTACGGAGGAGGTAAGACGCCACTCGGCGGAAAGTCTGGCCGCAGTTGCACTGTGAAGTCTAATGAATATGTGTTGTCATGTTGAACTAATGTGTGATACTGCTATACAGCACTTGTTCAATATCGCAGACCAAAAAGAAATGTGCACCTCGAAGTGAAGTTGAAGTGTGTGGTAGTGCTAAGTAAGCTTTCGTATGACCAGATACACATTATTACCACAGGGCGAAGCATCGTTGCGTATGGGTGAAAGATTTCTGCTGCGACCAATGACAATAAAAGTTGCAATGCACATTTCGTTGATCATCATGTACAGGAAGCCAATGTAGTGAAGTATCTCGTCAATACCGCATCAAAAATTCAACTTTCGCGAACATTGATGCCAGTGTCCCAGCATCAATGTTCGCGAAAGTTACCTTTGTGATGCGATATTGATGAGATGTTCTGTAGAGTGGCAATGCAGGTATCATCCTTGGTCTTTCATTACCAGTCAGTGCTCGCAGGTTCACCGCAACATTCAACACGAGCGATGTTGCGGTTTCCTCCTGTCCTAAACTGACAAGTCATGATATTGGTGAAAGATTTTAGACTCTAAACCCCAATTTAAAAACTAATAAAAACTGAGTATGCTAAGTGAATGAGTGACTGTCTACAGATCGTGAGATGGAGACTCAGCAAGACACCATCTTTGTTTCTGGTATGGGCGACGAGGTTGACGAAGATGCCCTCGTACAACACTTCGGCAGCATTGGAGTGATCAAGGTTCGTAAGCTTGGCGGGTGGCAAGACTTTGGTGGTATTGGGTGGCAACTAGTCAAAATGAGAAACGAGTCCTCAAATTGAACATTTTATTTTTCAGTTTAATTTCAATAAATTTTTTTCCATCAGTTTCAAGATTCCCGCTCACTCACTCAATTTAACGTTTTCATTTGGCTATATATGTTTTAGATCATTTTTCGTGAATACAGGCTTTTTTCAGTGACAATATTTTAGCAGAAGGTGTTTCTCACTCTTTTCAAATACAATTAAACATACATTCTGTTGTACAAGTTTTCTGTTATCGTCGTCGAAAATGGGTGAAAGATTTGCATAGAGATGTTAAGCTCCATAATCGCTCACTGTTGTCGCATATCAGTGAAATATTTCTGCAGAAATGTACAGCAATATCAATGAAACTATTCTGTATTGTACTCTCCTTGTAATACTGTATAGCTATTTGGTATAGGTTACTTTTCAAGATAATTATTCTGATTCGACCAGCTTTTACACACTAGGTATTTTAAGTGTCGATCTTTTGAGGCAAGACGTCCAATGCGTTCTCATACGACGGTGAACAATAACATTTCAGATCGACAAGAAGACGAGCAAGCCAAAGTTGTGGATCTACAAAGACAAAGTGACGGGCAGACCGAAGGGAGAAGCGACGGTGACATTCGACGACCCTTCCACAGCTAAGGCAGCAATCGATTGGTTCGACAGTACGTAATATACGTTTATTTTATTTATTTTAAAAAATGTTTAATTTGTAATAACTGCTCCTATGCACTTTTCGTAATGAAAGTCGAGGGCCAATCTTGTACGACATGTCGTTGCGTGTGGGTGAATTATTCCTGCTGCGACCTAAATTATCACTTCATTAATTGTATGAAGTGTAAGCAAGACCGTAATATGACACATGCTCATTGCAGAGAAAGAGTTCAACGGGAAAACCATCAGTGTGGAGCTTGCTCAGCGTCCGGTGGGCAACTTCGCCGGTGGCGGCGCCCGTGGTGGAAGAGGTGGGTCATTGGATAGAATACGAGTCTAGTGTATTTAGCTGTGGGCGGTACCATAGATGTAGATAATTGAACTTTAGACCAATGGTGCCACCTTCTGTGTCAGTGTTGTAATAGTACAGGGGGGGACCTATTCTCGAAACGTTCCTACGCACTTCTTAGCCTAAGAACAGTTAGTAGCAAAACTATTAGAATTGTTAAGCACTGTTCTTAGGCTGGGAAGTTCGTAAGATTATTTTGACTCGGTTTAAAATAATAATTAAAAAATATTTAAATAAAAAACATGTGTTAATCAGAAATGTGGACGTTGTAGGTGGCCGAGGCGGTGGTCGTGGAGGACCCAGAGGTGAGTAGTTTTAATATAGGAGTTGGTCTGTCAGTACCAGCCGGTGCTTGTAGGTTTACTGCAACATGCATGTTGCTGGTTTCCCTCTGTTAGCCGCAATATATAAAATAAAAGAATATTGAAAGCGGATCTGAACCACAATTCAAAAATAACGTGAAAGAATATTGAAAGCTCATCTAAACCCACATTTTAAAATTAAATAACTATGGCCTTGTAGAACTTGCTGTGTAAACTGACAAGCTATGAAAGTGACTAGTGGTAATGTCAACGTTTGTGTATTTCAGGTGGTGGTGGAGGAGGTGGGGGCGGCGGCGGTGGTGGTGGTGGTGGTGGTGGCAGCGGCGGTGGCGATGGTGGCCGACAAGGTGACTGGATGTGCCCGAGCCCGTGAGTATAATTACATGTATTAGTCGTCTATTGCTCTTGCCAATAATTTAAGTTAAATGCTGTAACGAGATCGTCGCAAATGAGTTAAAGATTCCCGCAGCAACCTAATCGAGTGTTGACTGTAATTTCCTAACAAAGCACTGACCAAGTGTTTGCAAGAGGCTCACACTGTATTTCTATGCTTTCCAGCAACTGTGGCAACAACAACTTCGGCTGGAGGTACAACTGCAATCTCTGTAATGCGTCCAAGCCCGAGGGTATGGGAGGCGGTGACGACGACAGAGGTAAGTACACGAGTCGCGAACAACAGCTGTAAATCCCTGGTAGGCATGGGGTGTAGCACAATCGTAGAACGTTTGAACCAGGGACCAACGGTCGAGAGAATCTGGAATCGATGTCCATTAAAGTTACCTTTCTGACACGATATTGATAGGATGCGCTGTCTTTAGACTACTGGCTCGTCGCAAATGGGTGAAAGATTTCCGCAGCGACGTTGACGTTAAAATCCATATTCACTGGCACTCGCACTGGCAATGCAGTTATTATCCTTGGTCTGTCGGTACTATCCAGTGCATGCAGGTTTACAGCGACTGTCAGATCTACATGTTGCGGGTTTCCTGCTTCCCTAAACTGATGAGCCATCATAATAAGTGAAATAATCTTGAAAGGGTTCTAAACTCCAATTTAAAAAAGAAAACAAATAAAAACTAATATCTTGTTTGTGTTATTGACGTGTTGTTTGTTTTGTATTACTGACATGTTTGTGTTACTGACATGTTTGTGTTATACGTTACTGACTTGTTTGTGTTCCACAGGTGGCCGCGGACGTGGTCGGGGTCGTGGTGGCGGTGGTGGTTTCGGCCGCGGTGGTTCCCGAGGAGGAGATCGTGGTGGATTTGGCGGTGGTCGGGGCGGCCCCAGAGGTGGGGGCGGCTTCCGTGGCTCGAGGGGAGGTGACCGAGGAGGTGACCGAGGTGACCGAGGTGGTCGGGACCGAGGTGGCAGGTGAGAGTACAGTTTAGTGTTTCATCAGATGTAATTAGAGAATAACCCACTTGGTATGATGAATGTATGAGTGATTACGATCATAGCAAATGGGTGAAATATTCCCACAACCTTTAGTCCATCATTAAATTTGACCCGGAAATGGTTTCGTAATCTTGGCGTCAAAATGGTTAGAAATGGAATTGGACAATCATTCATTCTCATCATTAATTTAATATAAAATACAAATCATTTCAATTCAATTCTGTGTTTTGTTTTCTGCAGAGGCGATGGACGACCCAAGCCTTACTAGACGACGCCTTCAGACGATTGACGTGGACGTGGAAGACTCTATCGGGATTCACTTTTAACAAGTCCACACGCATTTTACATCTTATCATTTCCCTCACCGAGATTTTATTTCTTGCTTGAGATCATGCTACATTGGCCATTTGTTTTGATATTGTGAATGTAATGTCATTAAATCTTGTACAGTAATATATGTACGTCTTTGTTGGTTTCTAACATCTGTTGAAATTGTTGGAGCATCAATATACATGTATTTTTAGGTTTGTATGAATGAGCCAATATACCAAATGTATGGAGAACATTTGTTTATTCTGTAAAAAACCTATGGAGTCAATTGTATCGGATTTGAAGTCAAGATGCACCATTCAATAGCCATTGCCTTAACCTGAATAATGCGGCCCATGAACCAAATTGAGTACAATGTACAACAAGTCTGGAAACAATGGATGCCATTTTGATAGGTGATGATTGTCTGTACTGTTTACTTCAACACTTACCGGTCTACAAGTCGCAGTTAAAATGTGTTTTTTAAATGCTTCAATACATCCTACATGCAACTGTGTGCACATACATACTATTTGGCCAGCCTGCTCCTGGCGTAATGGTTGGAGCACCAGCCTGGAGTATAGAAGGTTGCAACTTCGATGTCCAGTTGCTTCATACCAAACGACAAAATATGGTACTTTCCCCTGCTTGTAAAGCAAAGACTGGTCTGCTCGGAATCGGTGTACTGCAGGGTATCAATATTATATCTGTATCTGTATCTGATATTCCAGCGAGAGCACTATTAAAAACTGGTGGAAATCAAGACTATTAAAATATTCATGAGTGAAAATATTTGTCAGATTTGTTGTCGATTTGATAAGGATGTACCCCATACCAGAGTTCTCGAAAAAAATATGTTTGAGATTTTGCTCCAATTATATATACTAGTATTGAGAGCAGTGAGTGGTGTAACTAGACTAAAATCGTCAGCTGGGTTTAAAGTTTATTGGTTGCAGCAATGGGAGAAATTCAGTTGAGCAAAATATCAAACTCGTTTGTTTCAGATTGGTCTTGTCTCAGATTGCAAAACACTTTTTAAATAGTACGATTTCATGTTGAAACTCAAATGTTATATGGGGATTTGTGAACAAAACCTTTAGCATGACATCGTACTCAAGAAAGGTTTCGTAACCTCCGGGCAGTAGCAGATGCCGCATCTATGGGATTCATGCGTTGCAATCGTCCTGGGTCTCGTTTCTCGAAGCAGTCCTATCCACTAAGAGAATTAGCACTACAGTGGGGTTCGTGGAAGCTTTGTTGACATGTTTTTCGTATATTTTCTAAGAAAATAAGTTTACAAACAGAATGCCTCTGAACATAATATTAACATAGAAAGTGCCTCTGAACATAATATTAACATAGAAAGAGACCATATCTCAGAGTGGGTCTGTGATATGACAGCCAGAGCTCTGCCTAAGAATGTCAGATTTCCCCATCATTCTACAGGGTTCATCATGAACTTCATGTCTTGCAAGCATTTCCAGACCGACAATCCTACCTTTGGATTATCATCTAGACATGGATTATTGGCCAACGGATAGTCTATCGTCACTGAATGTTCTATGACGGCAGTGTTTCAGTGCCTAGCTCCGGGAGATATTGACTTAGACTAAATACTATCATCTGCAGATGGTCTGACCATGGGGTGGAGGTTAAAGACCTTGCGTCTTGTACTGAAGGCCTAGAATCCCAGGCGTTGTCTGGTCTCGGGTGTGAATAGTATAGGATTGCTCCTATTCAAGCATTATATAACGTTGGAAACCATTGATAGCCAGAGATTACAAAAGTTTCGACTGAAACCCATAAATAGTCTCCTCAAGTTTTGTACATTGTACCGGTAACTAAAATATATCTTTAAATAATTTCAATTTAATATATTAAATATAGTATCCTTCAGTTGGCATTGTTGTGCCAACATTAATAATGAATAGTGTTGAATATCCAGAGATTATATTATTTATAGACCTATTTCTATATTCAGTCATATAACCAGCTGATAACATACCTATCATAATAACATATGTGCAGAGAGAGAGAGATATTAACCACTTGGTAACTGCTGCAAACTGTTTGTCAAACTCTTGTGCATCATATATGGCTATTACCAGACATGTTCTGTAGTGGGGGACAGCTATATAGTGCTGCAGCAATCCCAGCTTTTCTGCCGACAACCCAAACCGGAAAAATAATAAACACCACTATATACCA
>JAUTBZ010142506.1:0-12640 GCA_032361785.1 Lepetodrilus galriftensis | reverse complement strand
AAGTCAGGGCAAGTAGCAAAGGCACCAAAGAGGCAAAGTGTTAAAAAGTGGGTTGCCCGCAGTGCAATTTAACTTGCTCCTGTATGTCGGGCATATGTTAGTCCAGAGGCTTGATCTGAAGTCCCTGTCCTGTCTAACGCTATTTGCGGCATATGCGTATAACAGACTTCATATATAATGGACAGAAATAGCCGGTCCCAATGATTCCGTTATCTGCGAGGTCTACTGTATAATAAAATAATAAAATTTGTGGTTAGAGTTGTCTCCCATTTAATCTACAAGGGGTACTCTCTATGCATACAAGAGACGAGCCGTGGTCGTATGATCAGAGTAGTCTCTCCTTATATGTGCTTTAACCATCTCCCTGCTGGAGTGGGCACAGACTCAGCTCTTTATTAGGGCATCTCTGGTTGCCTCCAGCAAGGAGAGGGTTAACGATAGTGTGGTCAGAGTTGTCTCCCCTTATGTATACTGCATTCTGCTTTTCTGTCCCACAGCATGCCGTGTACTCGCCCGAGCGTCTGATGAAGAACATCCTGGCTCACATCCACTACATGCCCAGCCACTGGAACGGCAACGCTCACACGTACAAAGTCCGCGACGAGTTCAGTCTGCTGTTCCAGTACAAGGCGGTACGTACCACAGAATAGACATGCGTTGATGATATCAGCAAACCATTTGTCCTTTCAATTGTTGAATATGTGAAAGATATACTTGAAACGTGTCATTTCATTATCGGTGAACGATCGATCAATATTGATATTTTTATGAAGAATACAGTGAATGAATTGATAGTAGAGCACAGATCTGTTCTGACTGTTCTCAGCCTGCGGCCCATTCCACAGAACAATCGTAGCGCTACAAGAGTTGTAACTCCTGTATGTCAGCATAGAGTTGCTAAGGAGTTACGACTCTCGTAGCGCTACGATTGTTCTGTGGAACGAGGTCCTGGCTGTCGAGCACGGATATGTTCTGACCCTCTGTTCTCTGTTGTGTAGATGTACCTGGTGGAGGAGCTACTCAGTCCTATCATCACGCCGTTCATACTGTGCTTCTGTCTGCGGCGCAAGTCGCTGGAGATCGTCGACTTCTTCCGCAACTTCACCGTGGAGGTGGTCGGCGTCGGTGACGTCTGCTCCTTCGCTCAGATGGACATCCGCAAACACGGCAACCCACAGGTACGATGCAAGCATCACTTGTCACCCACACTGCTCACCCACACTGTTCACCCACACTATTCATTACTATGATAACAATGTTTTCCTACTGCATATTATACTTTTTTTCTGACTTCCGACTTTCATATTTGTTCTACTGTTGACAAACTTTCATCATCACATATAGTGATGTTAAAAAATAACAAAGTTTGGTCTGTGGTGCTAGTGTATGATGTAAATATTAGTGAGAATAAACTCAACACATTGATTTCCGTGTTCAGTGGGGAGCCGAGACGGAACCAAAGACACGGAAACACCAGCAGGCGGAAGACGGAAAGACGGAACTCAGTCTGATGCACTTTCACGTACGTACTCGCGGAATCTGATCCTCATGAAATCTGGTAGTCGTGTAATCTGTAACACAACTGTCAGTGTTGTTCAACTAGTTCCAAACTGGATTTTTATGATCAATATTTATTATTTTTATATAATTCGGCTGAACAATATTGCTATACTAGTTTATTGGTGGAAGCTGATAGACAGGAAACTGATACATGTGGAATTTGATAAACATCAATAGTCTTTGTATAACTAATATAACTAGTTCCACACTTAACTGTAGAGGTTGTCAGTATCCACTGATATCGGTGCTTTACTTAGCTCACTGCTGGATTAAAAATAAAACCGTGGATCTATCCGGTTGCCTACAGCAGTTGATAAGTTAAATGGTATCTTTTCCTGGACTTCTTTACATTTGTTCTTCAAATTGTTGCATATTGGTGAAAGATTCTCACTTCAACATAAAATAATAACTCACTCATTCATTGATCTTCCTTTTTTTTAAACTAGCACATTACGAAACAATTTAATTATTAAGTATGGCATTATTTCCTAACATTTCAAGTCATTGTTTTTATTTTTATATTTATTTTTTGTTTGTATTTTCAGCTGACAAACCCGGAATGGAAGCTCCCGGATCAATGCAGTATATTTGTAAACACCATAAAAGAACAAGGTAGATATTTTGTTGGACTCAATAAAACAATTCCTGTATATATGGTTATGAAACCTTTTTCAGTACGATTTCAAATGTGGAGTTTCGTAACCTTGTGGCTTCTCCGTCCACAGCCCAGAAGGATCTGACGTCTCTCAGTGTGATGCAGGAAGACAACGCAGCCTTCGCCTCCCTGTACAGCCCTATGCCCAGCCTGGGCACCGGCATTGGATACGGGGTAAGGCTTGTGATAGTATAATAATTTAATAATAATATATCAAATACTAATAATAATAATAATAACAATCCCAAATGGATCCAAGTCTTAGCAAATGAAACATTTATATTCAATTGCATTTAGTTTTATAATAATAATAATAATCCAAAATAAATCTGTTTGTATCTTAATAAATGAACCATCCAAAACATTTATCAATCATTTTTTTATTATGTATATAAAATGATAATAATAATAATAATTGTAATAACAAAAATAATTGTGTGATTTCAGTTCAACAGCATGATGGCCAGTAACGTCGCCAACCAGAGCACTCTGACCCCGTCTAGCGTGGGCGGTCACCCGCACTCCGCCCACGCAACCACCCAGCCACGACTACGCGGAGCCGTGACCAATATCGACGGGCCCCTGTTCTCGTCCATGCACGGCAGTATGCGCAGCTCGGCCGAACTGACCGCCGAGATGACCGGTAGTGGCCTGGGTCTGGCCGCGCTCCCGTCGCTCCGCCTTGTGGACGAAGGCACGCGGGAGTTAATGGCCGCCGATATGAGTTTCAGCGCCCTCTACATGCACGAGATGCGGAACCGACGGAACCGCTTTGGAGAGAGCATGGTGGACGACTCCCACACGCGGGTCCTGTGGCAGCGTCAGGACAGCAACCCGTCGCACACCACGTCGCCGCACACGCCGTCGATGCCGGAGATACCAGAGCGTCCGGTGGAGGAGGAAGTGGACACCAGCCAGAGTCAGAACGCCACCAAGTCTTGCTAACCACACGCGCACCCAGTCGGGGAACAGTGGCTAGATGACTTGAGTCAGGGAACAGAAGCGATGCGACTGAATCAGGAACAGTAACGTGACAAGAGCAGCTGTTGAACAGTAGCTCTGTGAATGTGTTGGGGGAACAGTTGCTGTATTACTGACTACCGAACAGTAGCTATTTCACCGAGTCGCGGAATGGCTGCCGTGTGATGAAGTCGAGAACAGTTACTTGATGGCAAGAGCTATGTACAGAGAACAGTAATATGACAGTAGCTATGTGATTTACCCAGGAAACAGTCGCCATACTCGGGATCAGTGTCTATGTGACTGAGTCGTGGAACAGGAGCAACGTGACTGAATCGATGAATAGAAAAGTTACTGAATCGAGACCGGTAACATTGCAAGACTGTATGACTTCCCTTTGGGAACATTTGTTATGTGACTTAGCCAGATAACAGTACTGCCAGTAGCAACACCAAACTGAGTCGGGGGAACGGTACAAATATGACATACTCGGGAACAGTAACCGACTGGAAACAGTAACATGATCTGCTCGGGGAACAGTAGCAATGTGACTCGCCCAGGAACAATGTGACTGAATTAGTAACAATAGCAACATGACAGCCAGAAGTGACGCCTGGGAGCAGTAGCTATACGACTATACCTGATACAGCGCAAGGACAACCCTACTCCGAGAACAGTAGAAATGTGACAGACCTACTCTGAGAAGAATAGAAATGTGACAGACCTGCTCTGAGAAAAGTAGAAATGTAACAGACCTACTCTGGGTGTGTAGAAAGTGTTGGAGAAAACAAAGTCTTCTAGTTTTGCCATTATGTGTTCTCCACATGCTTGTGAACATGACCTTCTATTTCGAGACCTTTATTGGAGTGAATGGGTTTGCATCACTGTTTGATTGATTTTCAGTTCTCGGGCAATAAATAACACCAATGTATCTTATATAATTATGTCTGAGAGATGCTTGTAGTCTGAATTGCCCATGGTTTGAGATTTTTAAGGATGCATGCGACGTAGCAGTAACATTATCATGTGTGTTTTAAATAGAATAGTGGGTAAAGTACCGTTTATATAAAGTGTATGCGATGGTTGTGCATAATGTACTGTGAATGCCTAGCGTATGTTGTGAGCCTCGCCTTCTCAATAGCCTTTGGACTAAATGTTCTTGCAGAGATTGGCATATTTCAGCTGTGGTTTTCGCTGGCTGATGACAGCTTGCAAATATCTATCTGATTATTATGACATATAATCTACGACTTGTCAGTATAATGAATATTAATTTGACATTGGGTTCTGTGGCTTTTCTGGTTATACCGTCTGCTTATTTAGCATTCCCTGCAGTCCCCGCAGTCCCCGGGCAGTCCTCCGCAGTCCTGATGACGCAGAGTGAACCTTTAGTCGTCATTGCGCAAGATAAATCTTCAACCCATTAAGAGCGATTATGTTTGAGTTAATCTTGCCTTATGAGTGTCACATACCATGCTTCAGATGACCTTCACCTTGGACCTAATTATCAGCATCAGGCGACCTTCACATTGACCTAATTTTAGCATTATGTGACCTTCACCTTTGACCGAATTATCGTTATGTGACCTCATTTGACATAATTTTCAGCATTATAGCAGATCAGAAGATCGAATCATTTTCATTAATACAAGTATTAGTAACATTGGTAGGAAATTTCAGTTTCCATTAATTATTTTTCGTGACATTCATTATAAAATTCTAGTCATCACAGAAGACAGCGTGGCCTGTTTTAGTGCTATAAAGGGTTGTAGTGCTACGAGAGTTCTAATTATAGATGCTCTGTACAACGAGACAATAATGCACACAAGAATCCTGTTGCCATATTAGCCATTGTTAGCATTACTTAGTCCAGGTAACGATCAAACTCTTTATTTTCAGTAGTAGTTCTGCCACATGGCAAGGATCTGCTACATGGAACAGTAAGACCCGGAAGCCAGGCCTGATACTGAGACTTGGGGAGTTATATAGCTTCCCGTCCTATCTACCTGTGGAACCTTGATAAGATTAGTACAAGGTTGCTGGGTGAAACTAAAAACATACAAGCCTTGGCCTTCGCTGTCCTGTGTGCCTGATGTAATATGTTAGCATTATTATTATCAGTATAATACACAATTATCCAGAATAACTGCTCAAAATATGCTTTTAGGAAATGGGGGTCAACAAGGACATTAGAAAGATTCTTTTGTAACTATCCTTATATTTTGTCCTATATTGTCGAGAATTTGTACACTGGATTTACTTTGAATGAACATTTCTCTGAATTATGTTAGAGTGTACATTACGAAATTTGTTTTGGCAATTTCGATGGCTTTTATTCTAGGAAATTGTCAATAATACTCGACAGAGAATACACTGCAATAACCAATGGCTGCATATCATTTCTGATACCTCATTACATTATTCAGATTATTATTACCGTATATAAAAAGAAGAAAAACTCCTTTTTTTTTAACAACAATGACTTAAGGCGGCTCTCCACAGGAGAGTAAATGTCGACATATTTCTGTGAGTTACTGTCGATAGAACATGTTCTCATGACTTTCAGATTTCAGATAGTTACTAGCAGGCTGTAGTCCACGTGCAAATCGCTGTCGGACAGTGTAAAATCGCTGTCGGACAGTGAACTAGCGCAAGAAAAGTCGCACGTGGAGAGCCGCCTTAATGGACCTACTATTAACCCTATCCATGCTGGAGGAAACCACTAGAGATGCCCTGAAGAGCAGTGCCTGTGTCTAATCCAGCAGGGAGAGGGTTAACCATGTTAGTTTTTTTGCATAATCTGTTCTGTGATACCATGCCTCTCTAGCTGGCCGTAACCTCATTTATGTCGCGCGCAACGTCACAAGTTCGTTAATTTTTATCGCCAATTTTAGTATGTTGTAGCCAGCATTGTTTGTTTAGTTGCAATATTGAAGTAGAATCAAATTTTAATCTTTGCTTTGTATTATTTCATGATGGTGGTTACTGGTAGTATAATTATTATTATTAATTTTATGTTGTACATAGTGGTTTATTAATTAATACAAACATGTCAACTACCTGTACATATGTTCATAGAAGTTTAGCAAGCTTGCAGTTTGTCAATACATGTACGATATACTTTCGTCAAAGCTCATTAACATTGGATCCGAAGCCATCACTCAGATATTTAGACATTGCTCAGTTTAGCAAAAGAATGTCAAAATGGTTAAGGAACGAATCGAGATCCGATTTTAATTAGTTTTGATGTCTATCATATGCATATCAAGTATTATTGTTAATATTTAATTCCTAGATTATTAGGTCTTGTAACAAGGTCTATCCAGTATTGTAATAATCTCATGGCTTCATGTTCTGCTATCATAGAACCAGTTAACCCTCTCCGTGCTGGAGACAACCAGAGATGCCCTAAGAGCAGTCTGTGCCTAATCCAGCAGGGAGGGAGTTAATAACCTTGTCGATCTTCATGAAAGATGCTACGAATAATTGGAGTAATGCATCTATAGGTGAGAAGGAATAAATGCCCAGAAATATTTTCATTACTTCTAAAACATTGCCAGTTTATTCTTCAATTTCTGAAAATACGATTTTAGGGTTAACCAAATTTCTTCTGTTAACCCTCTCCCTGCCCGAGCATATGCAGAAATAGAACACTTTGATTTTGTTCAGCAGGGAGAAGGTTAAACATGGCAGTATATTTAGATATTTTTCAGAATATATATATTTTTATTAATTAATAGAAATAATAGCAATTTTGAACACATACTCAGAACTTTGGTCAAATACTTATGTAGCATCTTTAACAGAAAGAAATACTAATTTGATTCCTACCTTGTTCTCACCAAAATATCACTCTAGATCAGAGAAGCAAGTCTATATTGCTGGAGAACATTTAGCAAGTGTTTAACTTTCTTCATCTGAGAGGCAACCGAAGGTGCCCATTTTATTTTAGTATGCTTTCCGAGTGAAGTAACCAAAGTGCCTAGTTCTAGATTGCATGTAGATTTCCTGAAATAATATATGTAGTAGTGGAAATATAGAATTGGTTTAACTATCGATTGACAAATGTCGGAATGACCAAGCGAAGATGTGATCAGATAGCATTCAGAAAATAGTCAAATGAAATGATTTGATTGGAAACCTTTTTCTACAAATTCAAATTGTCATTTAAATGATGCCTGCTTGAAAGCAGCATACTTTCTTTCTTATAATTTAAAAGATACCATATACATGTAGATCTACGTAGTTTACAAAATTATATACATGTAGATAGGTTTGTAAAAACTAGCGATTGTTAGTACACCTGCTGTATATATTAAATGTGGTTTTCATAACTTATTATTCCTTCTCTGATATTAAATATCTTTACTGAATTTCTTTCTGCCTAGAATCAATTTCCTTCTTTGCATATTATAACTTTACCAGTTTCGTTGTGTTCTAAGGTTTAGTGAACTTGATTGTTACAATGCATTCAAAGTTTTCGTGAACTGGGTATTATATACTAATGCACCATATTTAATAGTTTGTCTCCTCAATATTTAATATAGCTTCTTGTGAAGACGGTTTCTGCAGAGTTTCCTCCCTTGTTCATGTTGTTTTTCTACCTCCAGTTCTTATTAGGTTTTTATTAGGTAGGTGTGCTGTATATTATACATTGGCAGCTTGTTAATCATTTACCTGTAAATATTTACATAAATTAAACAATAAAATAATATATATAATTCATTGTTATCGGGTTATAATTTGAAGTGCTTCTGGAACAGACTGTGTGGCTAGGTGTTATAGCACAACCACTATCTGGCACCGATTTCTGGAAACTAAACGAGTTTGATATTTTGCTCAGCTGAGATTTATCACATTGATTCAAAACCTCAAATCATAAGAGTGATGGTCGCGTGATGAAATTAGCCAATGAGGGTACTTGTATCATCATGAGTGTTTGGTCATTGGCGAATTTGATCACCCCAGGGTTGGTCGAGTGTTTGAAACGAATTCAGTCTAGAATATTCCATTCCATCTGAGCTACGGTGAAAAAGAAATATATAACGTGGACAACATTTTACAAAATTCTGCACTGAAAATGTCCACATGTACTCGCATACACATTTCATTTCATATTTCAGTTTTTCCTTGCGTGAACAAACAGAATTTGATGGCTTGTCGGCTTTTAAAGTAATGATCAATATATTTGTAGGTAGCAATTGGTACTCCAAGAATAATAAATAACAACTATAAGATATGGTTGTAGATTTATTTAAATAATAAGTCTCTTTTTCTTGATTACATAGCAAGATAATATATGGTCGTAGACTTCTTTAAATAACAAGCCTCTTTTTCTTGACTACATACCAGCAAGATAGTATGGTTGTATTACACGGCACCAAAAAGCATCCAATATAAAAAGATGTATATTCTATATGTATACCAGTATCAAAGAAATACTCATAATAACACTCATGCAAAATTTAACTGAAATATTACATTAATTAAAGAATTAATGACGTTATTCATTAGAGGGACTCAAACAGAATATGTACGGTAGGCAAATATTGTGTGACTTTACCTATGTCACTTGTGCTTATTGTTCATACTGTATGTAATATATATCACATATATAGCACATCAAATGTACCACAAAATCATGGAATTTAATTTCTTTCTATTGATAGTAATGTTGACAATATGTTTTGGTAAACAAATAAACGTTAACAAACCAGAAATAGAGTCGATTTGTCATTCGTTTGTAAAATATCAAAAACATTCACCCGTTTCATAAAAATAGTATTGCACGGAAGCTCATTTGGTTACGTATTCTCTTAAGTTTCCTACAAAAGTAAGATTCTGTTGAGTCACTTTCATGAAATAATGTAATAGATGCTCAAGAAATCTCAAATAAAAAAATACAAATGAGAACCCATAATCTTGATGCCTCTAGCATGGAGAGGGTTAAAGGCGATGTCACATTAAAAAGCTCGCCACCATGTTTATTCATATACTGTAAATCATGAAATGTTAGCGTCATTAAACTTTAACGACCGGCGGATTATCGACATATTAGCGACATAAAATTTTAACGAGCTCGTCAATATTTCGAATTCTATTTGTTTATATATATTAGCAAGTTTATTTGCCAATGTATAACACTGTTGATAACGAATACTAGTAGTAGAAATACACACAAAACGTAAATCATTTCGATATTGCACGTGTATATACAGGAAATACTCACAAAACGTAACTCTTTTCGACACGAAAACAGGAAGTTCTAAGATCACTAGACCAGTCCATAATAATGCATAGGTAGGCCTACGTAACTGTAAACATCACATTTAGACAATATATAATGTACATCTATGGAATACTCTTCCAAAAATATTAGCGAATTAAATGTTAACGTCTGAGAGCAACTTGTTAAATTCGTTAAAGTTTTATGCTCGTTAAAATTTTATGATTTACAGTATTTGCCTTTGTACTGTTCTTCCAACTCTCATTGATATATTAATTTGAATTTTGATATGTTACATAATGACTATTTGCCTTTATAGTACTATTCTTCCAACTCTCGTCGAGTACAGAGTAACTGCAATAATGAAATTTATTGCCGGCGACTGTCAATGGCGAGTGTTTCCATCGCATTAATGCAAAAGTTTTATAATGTCTTTGAATGGTACAGGCACTGATGGGGCATTTCCTGTTTCCATATGTGGCTCTAGCAGTGGTTAGAGCTGTTTGGAGTCAGTTTTGATTTCAGGTGAATGTTCGGTCCTATTTTGCTGACGTCACTTGCACCACTACGCATTGTGGGCGATCATTGACACTTCTTTTCGCTAGAAATCAAGTTCTTAATGGCGTCATTGTTGATGGGTGGCATTTAAACTGTAGTGCATTGCTTCTTCCGGCGTTGATGATTCAAATGGCTTGATCGTTCTCGGTATTCTTTTAATGTGGCATATTGACAAATGACATGAACAAAATATAATCGTTGCTTTAATAGGGAGAATTTAAGAGTACTGGAAATGCACATGCAAAACATTTTTAACCTGTAAATGCTCTGTTGCTGTGAAAAACAATATGCTGTGATTTCTGCTTCAAACACATTTTCTTAAATTTTACGTCGGTTTGGGGAATATCCTCTTTAAATTACAGGCCCCGTTTGTATGAAATGTTAATGCTTCGTTAACGTGTCATCAAACCTCCATTAACTAATGTGACGTTACACTAGCATTGAAAGTCAATGCAGGAATAACGGCTAATCACATCATTAGTTAATGACAGTATCGTACGTCCGGACCCAGATGTTTTCAATATACCATTTGTATGCATTACCGTATTCATATATGATATAACATTTCCATAAAAAGTGGGCTCACACTCGCCCATTAACCTAGGGAATAATGTTTAGTGTTACGAGGATGCTTTTGAGTGTGAATTTGGCACATTGTCGTTATTCATTTCAGCAAAGCAGGATGGGTCCGGGACGGTACGAGATCGAAGATTTCTATAAGTATATAGACAATAAACCAAAGAGCACTCATGGCATCATGCAGACGAAGGCCAACAGATTCCAAGGCATGCAAGTGGTATATTCATTAAGTTTACTTACTTAGGTATTTATCTTAGTTTTGGAGTTGAGTGGGAATGTAGTCCAAGAAGCTCTGACCGTCATATCACATGGATTGGGAGCAGAGGGACGGGTACACTTGGCCAAGTGTGGCATCAGCTTAACTGAAAATATATGGCATGATGTGTAGCCGGGTGTGATATAAGATGCTCCTACTGGTCTCGGCCAGCGGGGTTACCCCTTTGGCTCAGTCGGTAGAGCGTTGGACTCACAATCCAGCAACTAGGGTTCGAATCTCAGGGTGATCGGCATGAACCCACGTTGGGCGCCACCGACTGAGCCAAAGGGGTAACCCCGCTGGCCGAGACCAGTAGGAGCATCATATATCACACCCGGCTACAGATATATGTTTATACTTTCTATTCTCTTACAGCTGTGCAGCATGTCCGTACTTTGGAGAAATCTCTCCGAGAACAAGATACAGAGAAGGCTGAGCTAAGGCGAGAAATTGATGAACTTAATGCGGAAATTCGGTGAGTATTTATTGAGCTAGACAGACCGAAAATATTTGTTTTTAATGTGTGCCATTTTTCACACACATAGACATATTATGTATACATCATGTACATACTTGATGGTAATACACTATTATTACAACCAGCTGAACATCAAGAATGTACAATACAAGCACGTGTGGGTAGATAGATAAAATAAATTTGGCAATAAGTTCCTGTAAAGACAAAACGAAATCTAAACTTGTTGTCATGTTAATTCTATGCTCCAGAACTTCTCTATATATATAATGGGAAGTCAACTGTATGTATTTCAAGGAGTATAATAAGAGTGTTGCTGGATTTATGTGTTTTTCATGAGAATACAACAGTCGATATGCTGGATTTATGTGTTTTTCATGAGAATACAACAGTCGCTATGCTGGATTTATGTTGTTTTCATGAGAATACAACAGTCGATATGCTGGATGTATGTGGTTTTCATGAGAATACAACAGTCGCTATGCTGGATTTATGTGGTTTTCATGAGAATACAACAGTCGCTATATCACTGGCTTGTTTGTGTTACAGCACATACCAGTCACAACTTCCAACTACAGGTCTACCAAAGATGGAGAAACCACCTTGTCACATAGAGACCGCCTATAGCGACTATCTCATGACCAGAACCAGTGAGAACTGGAAATTCTGGATGGTATCCTTTTGATTTGGATGAAATAATGCATACTTTCTTTTGCTGTACAGCACATGATATTTCAACAGAAATTGAGCATTTTATTTGTGAATAATTCTTAAATATTGTCATGTTTGTCATTGTTACCAATAATTCTGGTTTACACTCTGGACTCCGATAATTAAATAATGCTCAGCTGCTTTATTATTTCTAAGTGCTAGCTGCTGTTACATAGCTCTATGTTGTCCCCTATTACTATTATTATTGTTTATATTTTATTGGCAATATATGGGTATAAAATAGTGCTAGGTAACCGTAGCTAGTTGTATACATAATTGTGAAGCTCAGATATGTATATATACATAGGGTAGAGATTGTCACATCGGTATCTGACAATGTCAGTGACATAGTAAAGAATCAGCATGAGACTTTACGAACACATTATTCTAAAACAAGGCAAGGCATATTACATATATAATGCATATCTCCGTTGTATTTTTCTTTAACGTGTGTCAGTTCAGTTTTATCCTCCGTCCGCTGTTCGAATCCTACAATCGCATGGTCAGCACCGCAAACCTCGCAACCTTCTGTCAGAATGTTCAGGATTGGGCCCACGAACATCTGTCTCTGGTTAACCTCCGTCCCTGTAAGTATATGTATAGTGTCCTGCAGTTAGTACCTAGGTATAGACGTATGTCCTGCTGTTAGCACCTAGGTAT
>JAUTBZ010142495.1:5000-12641 GCA_032361785.1 Lepetodrilus galriftensis | reverse complement strand
CCACCTCGGGTGTACTTTTTCTATCCCACATGACCGCCTATGATGGATTCTTATAGTATCTATTAACTAAACGTATCTCTACCCACTGTTGTAATGTAATGTGAGGAGTTTTGCTATATTAACGTATCAGCTTGATCCTGACCCTACCAACCTTTCATCCTACCACCCTACCACCCTATCATTCTTCCACATTACCACCATACAATCCTTCCACCTTACCACCCTACCAACCTTCCATCCTACCATCCTACCGCCCTTCCACCCTATCATTCTTCCACCTTACCACCATACCATCCTTCCACCGTACCACCATATCATCCTTCCACCTTACCACCCTACCAACCTTCCACATTACCACCCTACCATCCTTCCACCCTACAAGCCTACAACCCTACCACCCTTCTCGCCAACCCGTGTTCCAGCTCATTCACACCAATACGTATACATATACAGGGTATGTGGTATGAATTCCGTGTAACGTTCCGTACATTTCCTTAGCTTAGGACGTTCTCGATACCATCAAATACTCTCAAATAATTTGACCATACTGAACTGCGCGAGTAGATTGCGGTCAATGTAGTGGAAATAAAGCAATACTATTATATCAGTTGTATTCACTTATTCATTTTCAATTTTCCATTCATTCACACGCAATATACAACATTCTCCGACTATTGTTATTTTAACCATATTAACAAATTATTTTGGAGTACTCAAACTTAATTGGTGTATTTGTTGAGGATTGTTTCAGAAATTGCCGTCACACTAGCATAATTATAGGCCTGACACGTGTACAGCAAGTTATGACATCGTACTAACACACCTGGGCCCGTATTCTCGAAACTTCGTAAGTCCTAAGAAGTATTTAAATACTAAGAATTTGCATAACTGGCTTTCTGCTTGTGTTCATTATTGAAGAGATCTTTTCTCACTAAGAAGTTCTTAGCTAAGAAGTTTCGAGAATATGGGCCCAGGTACACCATTAGCAGCGCATATAATAACCCACAGCCAAATATGTCTATTACGACACCTGTGCATCGGTCTGAACGCCGGGTGTCCTACCCCGAAAACCTCCAGTTGGACACAAGATGTTTAGGTGTCCTACTACTAGGGTGGTCAGCAAAAATGAAGTTCGACCAATTCTTTGCTGTGACTGGAAACCTGTCCTCCGTCATATCTATTCCAGAGCTATGTCCGCTATGATAGTTAATTAGAAATGTTCTCTGCATACCTCCGATATAGCGATGGTAGTGACATGCGGACGTAGCCTCGTGCTGGTCACTGTAAGACTTCACGTGTGTGTGTGTGGCAACCGTCTGTGTGTGTCTCTGTGTGTTTGTCGTCTGATGGTGCTGAACACATGTATATGGTCAATACAAGGAGAGCAACGATCAACGCTTGTCGATGGTTGGAGTTGACTCGCACGCGGCGCTATTGGCGCTTGTTATGGATTTGTTGATGAGCAGAAAGTGATATATCTGTATCTTGGAAAACTGCGTACAGGGAAAGTGAATTTCACAGTTGTCCTTTAATTCGTAGAATCTTTAGGCAGTTCTTCAGAGTTCGCTGGAGTGGACAGGGAATTGAGGAAGTGATTATCCTTGAACAACGGGACGTTTCCTAACCAAAGAGGAGAGCCTGGGTATTCAATCATGGATATACGTTGTAGTGTTATGACCATCGTTGTAGCGAAATGTTAAAAGTTGTGAGTTTCAGTCATTAATCTTGGCTTCAGACACACACCTACGGCGAATAGTTCAATCTTCAATGTGGTGATTCCGACTGTTGGATATAGAAAACCGTAAGTGTTCTATTGTTTAATTATTTCACATACATAGAACATGTTATTATGTGTAATATTGTGCATGAATAATATTGGGCACTACTGTTCCATTATGTATACGAAACACGTCGGCTTCATTATTTGCCCGTATAATGATAAAAAACCAAAAAAAACCATGACAATTGGAAACTAGGCATAATATACTAGTTGGGTAATTGTTTGATATAGTGATTTGCTTTAAAAAGATAAGTGCATATGGAAATATACTGCTTTTGTTTTTATCTGATTGACCAAAAGGTTTCATACGCTTCTTATTTGATTACTGTACATGTTTACAATAAAACGTCTTTGATATACAGTATTGCAATAGAACCCATTCTGAATTAACAGCAGAGCTCGGGAAACCATCTTCTTCGCTGACCTGTCAGTCATAATATATTTAACATTCACATTTTAATTTCAGCAACGTTAATAAGATGCCTTTTAGCCAAATTTAAATTATTTCTATATTTCATTCAACTTCATGCCAGTTTTGCATTAATTGAATACAATTTTACATCATTAAAGAGCAATGTAATTATCCTCGTGGATGACCTTTAAACGATGATGTGTTTCGTCAAAGTCTTCTTCTTCTCCTAATGCATTGAACACTGATTAATTTGCTTCTTTTTCACAGGAAGGATAGTTCTTGCAATTTGTTCTAACTGCAAATACAGAAAGAAAGCCGTTGTAATCTCTAAATTGTAAGCAGTTGAAGGTGAAACTCCCTGCACTGCGTTGTTCTTTTACCAAAAAGAATAATAAATGAGTGATAGTATCCTAAGGCTAATGTCTAAATTTCAAAGGGGAAAGATCATAATGGACACATAAGAACAGCAAGCAATCAGACAATCAGTGTGTTGTTGTTATCCACGACGTGTATACGATGTAGGTTTGAACTACAATTACTGTGAAAGTCGACCGTCTTGCAGGGTACGTATCTTACACATGCAATACAGAGCAGTCGACGTCTTTGAGAATTTCAGTCGGTGTGCGCGTGTAACATAAGATACATTTTCTATGTTATGAATTACACCAAGACGTATCCACCGGGCAAGGAAGACGATAGTGCTTAGTTCAATTATACCATTTCTAAATTCAATTGTATTTTATATTAACGATCCCGATATGTCCACTATCAGTATATGATTCACGTATTTACCAATTTAATCGATTGACACTCTTATATTTAATTTAGAGGTGCTGTATTAGTGCCTACAAATTGTAACTGGTGCTATTCTATATTAACTTTACTATAGAAGATTTTTTTTAAATCTGTATATTGATGTCTTGAAATGTAAACTGGCAATTATGGGTAATTCTCAAAGATAAACTGATCGTCGTAGCAAGTACGTAATGCTGAATCGAATATCCAAGAAGTGTTAAGAAAACAGCTTTAACGCCGGTTGGTGAGGGGTGAGGGTTACAATTCTATAATTGGGTTTGGCGTTGAGGCACCGTCTTGCATATTAAAACAACGTTGAGTTTGTCATTAAGCCAGTGTTGAGCTAAACGCTAAGACCAGGCTGAGTTGGGATCACCGGTAAGTTTGTAAATGCACACATTGACCATTGACCTGCATAGTGATCTAGCGAAGTTGTAACTGAATATATATACATTTGTATTTGTTTTGACTACGAGTCAACATAACCTTTGTATTTTACAAACTTAGTAACATAAATATTGACCAGTCATGCACAATTTTGCATTCAGTTACTAAAAACAACCCAATTCGAAATGTCATCATATACATACATGCACAAGAAAAGACAAGGGTGGCAACGCACTAAATACGATCCTACTCGGGCGGAGCCTAATTTTAAAACATGCAAATGTGATTGGCTGACATCTATCGCCTAGCCAATCAGGTTTGCGTATTTTAGGGTCGTATTTCAGAAAGGTTATATGCATATGATAGCGAGTGGTCGTGATGGCTTCTAGAGGTCGATGCTTTAACCAGATATACAATTTGTAGAAATATGACAATACATCAGTCTAATAAAAAGGATCAGTCATTAGGATCATGATATTAATATCATATACGCTCTGATTTAATTATGAAAATGAAGATATTAATAGAAGGAATCAATGGGTAATAGCCAAAGCCAGACACTGACGGTCATAAATATCGCATGATACAGAATTAAAGTACATGTAATAACCAATATGAATTAACCATTAAAATGTACATACATATTATGTTCATAATCGATGTGGTCTTCTAGTAATGTAAGGGTAACTTAATATTATACATAAAATAATGATGAATGTGTGTCAATGTTGTGAACAGTGTCTGGAAATGTATTCAGTTTGCCACTTGGAAAATTTACATTGACCATCATTCAATCTTTATGCATTTTATTGCTGACACGATGTCCCCAGACTATATCACATTGCTTGGATCTAGTATGTCCTAAATCTTAGAATTATTTAGATGATCTAAGGCAACAGTAACCCCAGCCTTGGTAATGTCGTAGTCTGGCTAAGGTTGGAGTTCCGGCAGTCCAGAATCTAGACGTCTATGGCACCATATGCATTCAGCTCATATTCCATGTGAGCGCTAGTGTGATAATGGAGACGATGCAACTTTGTCTAGAGTTCCGGTTGCCTTATAGTTACGTAGTTTCATACAAGAAGACTCAAGCCCATGTTCCTCAGGTTGCTCGTAGCACAGTGAGAGTCGTAGCTTCATGTTAGTATGTTAGTGTATTGGTATTACTACTGGTAACGCTATGATTGCTAGTGTATTGGTATTACTACTGGTAACGCTATGATTGTTAGTGTATTGGTATTACTACTGGTAACGCTATGATTGCTAGTGTATTGGAATTACTACTGGTAACACTATGATTGTTAGTGTATTGGAATTACTACTGGTAACACTATGATTGTACATTGGAATGAACCCGTAACTCTGCTGCGATGTAGTATATCTCGGCATTTCAATTTGATAGGCTAGTATAGTATACATTGTTCACAGAGCTAGTACCTAATCCAGGTATGACCGTTTCTCAAGCTGTCACGTCCACTATGAGACCATAGCGCTCTCGTGAGTTCACGAGCCCCATGTATAAGAGATCGCTACGAGGTTGTTCATGGTCTCGTAGTGTATATGAGAGCTTCTAGAAACGATACCCAACATATTTCTTATTTTCGAATATTCTACGCACAAATATATGGTAGGAAAACATCTCATTGTCCTCATTCAGACATTCTGGTGCAGCAGTCATTGCCACCCATGCCTAAATAGTTAATTTGACGAAATCACTAATATTGACTTCGTAATCCCAATTGATCAGTTATGAGTACAGCAAAGGAGAACAGCGTGAACTGATCATCTTAACGAAGCCATCACTGGATCCTGGCATTCGTTGGCATTATTCCTCACTCGCGCCCCGGGGCTGTGGGAATCTGACAGGTGACAATCAGTCCAATAGAACATCCGGGCAATATGCTGGATTACATCTCACAGCCTCTGCTCATAGTTGCTCTAATGTACAATCATGGCATGGAGAAAGAGATTAACGGAATTTTCATTAGTCTAGTTGTAGTGGACCTTTTACGTCAATAGAAGAAAAAATCACAAACACAAAAATGTTAATTTCATAAGATCGGATCCAATTCACGATGCCGTCGATGGTGTGTATGCATTTGTCTTGTAGATCTGGCATCACATTTAAAGCATACGTTTATCGAATGAGGATCGTGTTTGTTCTCACAGTACACATAGTCGATAGGATTAGGATTGTACGTTAATTAGCAACAAATGGTTAAAGGAGAAAGACTAATTCCCTTTCAGAAATTGCAATCTCACGTTCTTTTAGATAGGATGTCTCCAGCCAACTGTGTTTATCAATCAGTGATAAATGGCAGCGGTACATAAACAACCAAGTTAAATCGTGTAAGCCTGATCGATTATTCTAAATTATATCCGTACGTGTGTATGCTTCCTTATTAGTGTCCAACAACAGATTTCCTCTCGTGGAAGTAGATGCTACCGTAGCAATGCTGTCATCATCCTTGATCTGTCAGTACCAGCCGGTTCTGGCAGGTTTACTGCAACATTCAGCGCTACGAGTGTTGCGGGTTTCCTCCTGCTCTAAACTGACAATTCGTGATATCTGGAACACTATTAAAAGCGACTCTAAATCCCAATTCAAAAACCAAAACAAAATACAAGTAGATTCATCAAATTTACGTTTACATTTACGTTTAATTTCGACAAATTTGCTTGACTGCGAATTAGACCTACGGTATGTCAAATAATTATGTACGTGTGGTGTTCAGATCAAATCAAGCAGTACATGTTGAGCTGTAACTAATTGTTAATAGAATCATACTTTAACTACGAATACGGAAGGCTTGACATGGATGCCGTATATTCAGCTACATCCAAGATCGTACATTGTTCTCGGCACTGACAATTCATTCTGAATTCAGCCATGATAACAGTCGCATTATCAGATAGTCTAAGACATTTAAACACGTAACGTGAGTCCAAATTACACGGCGGAGCTGAACAGAACGACTCCAAATACCTTTTAATGTGGGAGCATTAGTAACGATAAAAGTGAAATGTATTCACAGGAATGGCGGTTTGTTCTTTTAGCACGTCTCAGCAATCAGAAATCAGGAATTTGCTTTGGGCGTCACATATATCCTGGTCATAAGACGTCGTAGGAATGATCATCAAAGAAACCGTTCTAAATTTACGGTGCTCAATATCCTGATTAGGAAGACAAGGCGGTTTCTGTGGATAGTTCTTCCAGTGCACAGTTTATATAAGAACGTCACGTAAGAAATGTCGTTGGCGAGAACTTCATGTGAAAGTAGCTCCGGAACATGCAGGTTTATACATGTTGAACGGTGGTAGCATTTTATTAACTGTCTTGATCGACCAAAAGCAGTTTACTACGAATTGAATTCAACTACTTGAAGTAAATGTTGAAAGGCGGCTTAACCCTCTCCCTGCTGGATTAGGCAAAAACACTGCTCATTAAAGCATTTCCGGTTGCCTTCAGCAAGGAGTGGGTTAACGAAGGTTCGATTTCCAGAGTACAAATATTCAGTACACACTAACGTATACATTTAATGAGTACAACACCATTTCTTGAATAAATTACCACCTCTCAACAAGTATGTATATTCCAGGAGATTTACAATTTAACACTATCGTGGTTTGTTCACATTTAGAGGCCCCAGGATAACACTAGTGTTCTTCGTGTGTATCATCTTACCATAATTCTACATTGCAAGACGCTGGTCAACTTACATTTGGACGAATGTGTGTTATCCTAAACCAGAAGTGATACAAATTTCAACATGACACTAAGTTAAGTTGATGTTTCATTATCTTCCACAGATATCACCAGGCTGTAACCACCGCTCTCCGACACAATCGAGGAGGAAGTTACAATCCTCTGTGGACCAATTCATATACACTTCTCTTGTTTGAAGAAACAGCTTCTCCGGGTTGCAGAACGTGTTTTTGAATGCCCATAAAGAGAAGTGTGGCTAAATTGCAAAGACTTCATTGGATTACATTAAGCTGTTATAGCTAGACATCCATTGCGAACACACAGACAGGAATAAGACGTTTCTTATTGTTAACAAGGATTACGCGGCTTCACATTATGTTGATGATTGACCGAGTTATTGGACGTAATGCGAATCGTTGTGTCATCGTGCGTGTTAAACTACTCAATGTGCATGCGACAAGTGAGTGAAACAGAAAGAAAATTTCAAAGGATAACCTTATTCAATTAATATATCCATATTAAATTCAACACTTTGTGAGTGGATACCATTACTAAAAGAAG
>JAUTBZ010142484.1:0-12642 GCA_032361785.1 Lepetodrilus galriftensis | reverse complement strand
CACACACACACACACACACACACACACACACACACACACACACACACACACACACACACACACACATACACACACAATGTGGTACAACGGGCGATAACTGTAATTGAATACGTAGAAAACGAATATAGAGCGGTCTATTACAAAATTAGTACCGGTACCTGTCTCATAATATTGGCATTACAGATTACCATACAATAAATAGTATACTTGTTTTCTGATAATACTCTCGGATATTCAGAAGAAGGAAAGTTATATGCATATTCGATCACTTGAAAATTCCTACTGGAATAGTTAACACCCTTAGTGAATCTGAGATTGTACTTATGTTACTGCTAAGAGTATTTACAATTGTCTAGGGGGCTTTCGAACTCTTGTCTCAAGATATTTACAGTCATAGATATGTATAGGATACTAGTACTTAAAAGTGATAGATAAATAGTCGGAAGGGATTGATAGATATACATACAGATGAGAGAAAGGGGGAGACATAGATTTGGAGGGGACGGGCGGAGAGAGAGCGGGGGAGACATAGATTTGGAGGGGACGGGCGGAGAGAGCGGGGAGATGGAGAGAGATGGGAGGGAGAAAGACCGATAGAGAGAAATAGACAGAGCGGGGAGGGGAGATATAGTGAGAGAGAGAGAGCGGGGATGGGAGAGATAGTGGAAGAGAGAGCGGGTGGGGAGAAATAGTGGGAGAGATAGAGAGAGAACGAGATATATATATAAGCAATTTAAATGTGTAGGTAGTAGGTGGCACATGTAAATAGAGTTGTCGTCGCCTTACATTGACAAACGACTTAATTAAAATACTAAATCCATTTTCATTAACACACGATACTGAATCAATTATAACATAAATCATGACAGGGCGAACCTTAACATTTATGCTAAGAGCATGCACTCAAAGGAAACGCCAAATTCAAGTTTACATACTTTAGAAAGCCACGTCGCGAAATCTTACTACGCCTTAGCCACAAAGAACATCTATTTACTTACTACACACAATTGTCAGGCGATAACAATACCCATCGAAGGTCAAGTGTATATCAGACGGAATCTGGAACATGCCTGGCATTTGTTATTGGCAAGTTTACACAAGAGGCATGTATGTATGACAGCTGTCAGAAAAACAGTCAATAAAATAGAGATATAGTAGTTGTTTTTATATCCGTGTCCATAAAACATATACTATTGTTGTCAATGTTATCTTCAGTACAAGGTGCCATTTCGAAAACTTTGTTTAAAGGGTTTTAAGAACTATCATTGTTTAGGGCTGTTAAACTTAAAGTAAGGTTTAAAGTCAGTTTAAACTAAAAGTTATTTTCAAAAGAGATTCGTTTCAAGTTGGTATCTACTCTTTTTTATATTTTCTGCATCAAAGCGTATCTCTCTTTAAACGGCCTCAATTGCGCATGATGTGTCAAATAATCTTTCAGATTTCGGACCTTCTTCTTCACTGATTGCAAATATGTGTATGTCTTTTTCTAGTAATTCTGCTCAATTCTATAGCATTAACCCCGCGTCCTTGTGTGTGGCACCAACTATTTTTAAGGAAGAAATAACTACAGCCTCAAGTCATTTAAAACAAAATTCCACTTGTTTCTAAATATTTTAAAAAAAAGAAGTTTGAAATGTCTTAACTGAGTACAAATCTGCATTTCCGTTGGACGGTATGAATCTCATGATCAGATAGTAATACATTGCTATATGACCTTTCAATACCATGCTAACCACCTGCATATCCAATACATGGGTATGAAACATTCTCAGGCTAAGCCTAGTTATGCTATAGAATATTCATGACATCTTTCAAATCACAGCTACCGTTGTATAATACGTCCCGAGCCTGTGTCAATAGAAATCGGACGGCTCGCTCTGATAATCGGGTTCAATATGATCATGAAGGCGGTAATAAAAACTTTTGAAATGCACACACACACATACATACCCGCGTTCGTTTTACAGACACAAGTAACAGGTTGCAACATCAATGTTAAGCTTGCCAATGCTTCGACCAGGCCCTAGACTATCGTTTTGCAGTCCACTATCGTTGTTATTTGCGCTTTTAGTGCCCGTTACCTCCTATAAAATATCCCCTGGGAGTGTCTAAGCGTAGAAAGTGCTTCAGCATAACATGTTTTGGTTCACATCGACGGAATCTGAGTCGGTAAAAATCGGGTGACGACCTGCTGCTGAATGTGTTATTTTTATACATAATTGCAATAGAAATAAACGTGTGTTCGAACCCAAGGTGTGAAACGCGATGTACTATAAAAAGAACATGCTGGAGCACGCGTATGTTATGAAGAATGATAAAAAAAAAGTTTCGATTTTTAAACAATTGGGTTAGTTTGTATTGAATGTTAAATCTATTCTTGCAAATGCATAAGTATTCATAGCTTGCATGTTTAAGCAAAATAATACATAATAGATAAATACTTTAAGTAAAATACACGAAAAATAGATTTACTAAAATGTGAAAGGATACTATGATTTAATTTAAATATAGTTGCCATAAAACCTATTTTTACTTTTTAACAAGCCATAAAACCTATTTTTACTTTTTACCAAGACTATGGTTTACATTTGTCCATTAATAGTGTTTATAAATGCATCTTTGTCAACACTGCCAACCTTGCAACATACATGTACTCAAAGCATAGTCCTTAAACAGTTCACATCTAATTTGTAATGTTCCATCACCGACGATTCTGATCGAAACGTGTACGCGTGTCAATGCTAATATCCACGTCACTGAGTAGCATACTAGTCGGTTTTGTTCAGAAATATATGTCATATCATGGCGTGACAACCCTAGCTTAGTACCTTGTCCAAATGGTACTAAATGAACACGGTCAAAATTGTTAACATTCGTCAATTGATGCAGACAGTTACTATTTCAGAACCATAGTAATAGTGTCTAGGTATTTTTCCATGTCGTCAGATTCAATAAATGTATGTACATGTACTGTTGCTGATAACAATAATAATAATAATAATAATAATAATAATAATAATACTAATAATAATAATATAATAATAATAATAATAATAATAATAATAATAATAATAATAATAACAATATAAATGAAGTCAAATTCCAAGACATGCTCAAAGGTAACTACAATTTCCCTATTTCAGATGTGTACATGTATTCTCCTTACCGTCCTCGCCTCCACCGCGGCTGTGCGCTATCCTGTTGACAGTCTCGAAGGTGATGTCCTGGTTGACGGTGTCCCGGAACTCCGCCTGCTGCTCCTGGTCCGCCTCGAAGGACCTGTAAATGTCCGGGTCGCTCTGGTACAGAGGGTTATCCTTCTCCAGGTGGAACTCGTGGGCAAACACGTTGACGTTGTGGTCAAAGTCATCTTCGTCCTTGCTGGTGTCTATCTGGTTCTGGATCAGGATCTTCCCTCGCTTCACGTGCAGGTCCTCCGTGTCCTCCGGGAGGTCGGAGTGGAGAGGTTCCTGGCGCATGGTGTAGATCTGCTGCTCCACTCTCCTCTGGTAGTTTGCTTCGCGGAATATGTCTCCGTTGACGTCCGTGTCGCTGACGATCTCCGTCCCCGTGCCGGAGTCGACGGTCATGTCGTTGGAGAAGCTTCTGGTGGCGTATCTGGTATCCGGGGAGGACATGGTTGATGTGTGGAAGTCTTGTTCGGAGCTGAAGACATTGTGGTCGCGTCTGTCCACGGGTCTGCTGTTGCTGGCTTTGGTATTGTACACCACGAAATTCCTGGATTCTCTGGTCGGACTGTTGTCTGAGAATGACTTCCGGCGCGTTTCTGAATAGCTTCGATTGCTAGTTCTCCTGGAAGTGTTCGACCTCCAGTCAGGTGACAAGCTGACCCGGTGGTGGGACGGCTTGGGGGATGAGGCACCGACGTCTGTGAAAGTTATGGGCGTTGGTTCGATTGTCCTACTCGGACTTAACGTCCTCTGAACATAGTATTTTGTTTGGTCCCTCCTGGATTTCCTTTCGGTTTGAGGAGATATTTGGTATTCCCGTTCCGGTGATGTTCGTGCAACTTTCGGCGACGATACCCTGTACAGTCCATTCCGCTCATCTCCAGATTCAGAATCCCTGTGTGATATTCTGGTCGGACTTGTGTTGTAAAACATGCCACCATTAGTCAGGTTTTCTTCGGATTTCACAACTCTGTACAAAGATTTACGTGACGAGGAATCCAATGTTCGGCTTCTGGGTTGGCCCTGGTCGAGCTTTATCACTGTGGTATGAGATTGCGTGGGTTCGTTACGTGTGACGGACTCGTCGAAATATCCAGAATCGAACCTCGTGGGGTTGGTGCTCTTACGATATTGCGAATCTTTCCTATCCGATCGAGTGGATACCTTTCTTGAAATAATAAGATCCTCTGTCGATCTGGTCTTCCCTATCCTGTAGTTTGTGGCGGTTCTGTTCTGCATATCGTCGTCTATATACAGCTGATCATTTTCTCGGGTGTCGTTTCCTAGCAGGTTTCTCCTAACGGTTATGCTCTGGTCCTTGTTCGTTGAGTCCGTAGGCGTTACACGAACTACTCTGTACACATCTTTGTCGACCTCATCGAGTTGTTGTTCTCCGGATGGGTACCTCTTGTTCAGCAGCTCATCGTTCGTTAAGTTTGACACCCGGTACAGATGATCCTCGTCTTCAGAGTCCGACGACAGCCGCGAGCCATGTCGGCGTTTCCTCCCCGGCGAGTGTCGGTTATTGTTGTTAACCTCAACCCGTGTGACACTTCTGTAGTTCTGCTCCTTCTGAGAACCAAACGAGTCGCTTGTCCTCAAAATACTGCTGCGCGGCGTCCGATTCTCCTTGTTGAAGAGTTCTTCTGCCGATATTGTTTTCGTGACCTTATAGCGCTGCGGACTGGCTCGATCACTGTGTGAAGATTGAAATACAAACTCGTCATTCTGTGAAGTGTCGGGTGTGCTCCTAACGGGCCTCTTAACATGCAATAAATCTCCGGCTTTGTGTACACTCTCTTCACTTGTAAATGTCCTGCGTTCAAAGAAATCCGACCTGCTTGGCTGTTGTTGTTCAACCTGCCGGTAGACGGTGCGAGTCTGAGGTGTGGTTAGAACCGTGGTAGGCGACATTTCCGCCCTGACCACTCGGTACCGTGGACTGTCCCCGGGAGACTGGGGAGTTACATCCCCTGACGTTGTCTTGGAAGTCTGAGAGCCGTACAAACTATCCGATTCCCCGAAGGAGCTCTGGGTGTTGTCAATCCGGGTAGTCGTGGCATCGGAGGACGTGAAGTACATTTTCTGGATAGGCTGGTGTCCGGTTTTAGGAATAGATTCGATTCTGGTGATGTAGCGAGTTTTTCCGCCGCCGGAATCACTCCTGTCCAGGGACGAGCTTTTAATCTGTCGCACGGTGTACGACTTCCGCTTCCTGCCATCGTCGGAATCAAGACTAGAATCACTGTTGTAGCCATTAACGACACCCTTTCTATCATATGAGTTTACAGCGCTTGTTGCGTAGTTCAAGCTGTGTCTATTCCGATTCATGTTAACATCCACGCGCTCGGGGACGTCAATCAGCAGATCGACTTTCTTACCTATCACCGTCTGCGTCGTCGTGGTGACGGTGACGCCGTTGGTGACGTCCCGGATCTCTGGTTCAGGGGACATAACCCTGGAACTAGCCAAGGAAGAAGAACCGTGGTTGCTGTTTGCGAGCGTTACATTATAAGTCGAAACTTGTCCTTCATTCTCTCCCGGGTAGTCGGGGAATGGTGTGGCCAAAGTGAGAGCGCGATTGTTGTCGGAGGTTAGATGAATGGAAGTAGTGTAGCCCTCGTTTTGTCCACTGTGTACTACTTCCTCCCCACCGTCCATCCAAGCCTTGACCTGAGTGTCCGTCGTCTGCTCGCTCCAGAGAGGCCGGTCTTGTTGATCCGTGACGATATTCAGAACAGTCTTTTTATACACGTTCTCCTGCAGAGCTGTATCATTACCCCCTGTATATAGCGTCACGGCCCTCTGATTATTCGCTTGACTAACCGCAGTATCTATATCCCTATCGGAGGTCACACTCGTCTCACTGAACGTAACGTTTCCGCCTCGTTCCGCCAATGCTAGCTGGGAATTGGCCACGGAATTTCCGTGATCTTCCGCCAGTATCTTGTCAAACACAGTAGACAGCACTTCTTGCACGTTTTCCTCGTGCACGTCAGCCGCGCCGTTGGCAGATGCATTTCTAGAATCGAACCCACGAAAATCAAAACTTGCCACGCTGCTCTGTGTAGTGTCAACAGTACGGTTCGTCGTTTCTAAATCGGTAGCAGACGACACTATTTTACCGAATTGGTCGACGATGGCGGTTCCACGAGTTTTGTCGTTCACGTTTTCCACCATGTACATGTCCCCAACGTTGTCGTTTACGACGTACATGCTGCTCTCGGTCTGTTCCGTGACGCCCCGGGGTAGAGACGTCCCGCTCCCTGCGTACTGCACCCCGCCAGATCCAAGGTTTTGAATTTCAAAAGTTTGCAATTTGCCGACTGCAGCCGACATATCTGCAGAGTTGACACGAGACGACTTTGCACTGGAATCTCCATATGAATATCCAGAGCTCTTCGTCTCATAACTTGTCCGATATTCCGAGCTATTCCGCTGATTGTTTGCATTGCTGGTGTGAAATGTCCTCATGTTGACAGTGTTGTCTTCGTGGTCTTCGTCCTTCACCTCTTGTTCACGTGTGTCTGCTACGTTGTCCTCTTCAGGTTCATCATCGAAAAATAATTTCCGAAAATCAATTTCAATTTTCGCTTCACTCTTAACATCAGTTTTCACTGTCTTATTTCCCGTGACACTCACTGGCCTAGGCGACTCATCTTCAACCTCTCCCTTCTCCGATTGTTCCCGAATAGCTGAAGCAGACGACACTGGTTGCACGTCTCTCGGTAAACCCGTCGCGGTCACGTGACCGCCTGAGATGTTTTCTTCTGTACTCCTTTCGTTCTCTTGCTCTCCGAGTTGATTCACGCCATAACCATCAATCACCATCTCACCGTGGACGGATTCTCTGTAGGAATCTCTTTGCTGTTCTGCATTGGAAGACTGGTTCGACTTCTCCGTCGATTCTTCTGCAGGACTTTCAGATATATTACTGTCAGGTGTACCAGGGTCCAGCTCTGTTGATGATCTGTACTTGTCAGCGGCTAACTTTTTCTTCTGGTTCGACTGGATAGTTTGCAAGCGTTTATTTAGTAAGGCAGTAATGTTTGTCCTAGAGTATGGGTTGTTCTCGTCGTCTAAGGAATTCTCCCACTTGTCAGAGTCACGCAGATCCGCAGAGTCGCGCAGAGCTGTAGAGTCGCGCAACGTCACAGAATCTCGCAGAGTCACAGAGTCACGCGACGTCACTGAGTCACGCAGAGTCACCGACTCACGGGGGGTCACAGAGTCACTCAGAGTGGCAGAGTCGCGCAGTGTCATAGAGTCACGCGGAGACGAAGAGTCACGCAACGTCACGGAGTCGCGCAGAGTCGACGTCGCGCTGTCGTTCACGACGTAATTTCCTTCCCTGCAATCGTCTGCTAATTCGTCCATTTTGACAGTTCGCCTGTCATGTGAACTAGCGACAGTTTGACTCGTGTCAACGTTCTCTATTATTTCCATACTACACGGACCGGTATTGACACAAACCGGGCCGGGCGGAGTGTTCAATGAATCGTCGTCACCAAACATATCCAATACAGTTTTATATCGTTTCATTTGCTGGGCGCGGGTCACTTTCAATAATTCTTTTTTCCGACGTTTGATAACCGACGGGCGGAAATCATCCTCGCCTAACTTGTTGTAAATCAGTCTTAATTCGTCAACAGTTCCCGGTTTGATGTCGGCCCGGGTCGTTTTGAACTTCTCATTCCACTTGATTACTTTCTGATCGCGGCTAGGGCTGTTGGAGTTGCTTCCCTTGGACTGATTCACGTCAGTTTCAATGGAGTGCGTTGCGAAGTAGTCTTCTTTGGGTAAGGACAGTCCTGGGACTTCCCCGTGTTGACTGCTAGTCTCCGAGCTGACGTTGTGATCTCCAATCGCGGTCTTGTCAAAGTAGTTGAGGATATCTTCGTGTCCAAATTCGGACGTTGCCTGTCCAGGGTGGGATTCGGACATGGTGGTGGGTGGGGGTGGTGGTGGAGGAGGTGGGGCTGGGATGGGAGGCTGTCTCGAGGACAGAACGCGGGCTGACGTCTCTACGTGGTCCATGGTGTTGTGATCAAGCGCGACTGTGTCTGGGCTTGTGTTTGTGTATGGAGACATGGTCTGCTGAGCACCGCGCGAGGACGTTCTTAGGGGTGGATCCGTTGAGTCCGTTGGGAGGTCCATGGGTGGTGGGGATTGTGTGGGTGGTGGTGGGGGAGGGGATAAAGGGGGCGGGGATAACGGGGGTGGCGGGAAATGTATAACCGGCGGGGTGCTGTTTTTGGATGATAATGCATCAATAATGTCAACTAGGTCGTATGACGACATTTCACCAGACTCGTCTGAAGAATCGTGTTGTGGGGAAGATGGCGGGGTAGGAAGGTCGACTGGCATCAAATTATTTTTGTTTTGATCAGTTGTGTTCGAATCCATGTTCACTGATCCACTCATATGCACACTTGTTGTGTATGATTTTATCTCAGATTCGTAACTATTATTTCCATCACCTGCTGTTACATTTCCATTTATTTGGTCAGAAACGTTAGTAATGTTATCATCGCCATCGGTTCCTTTCGAAATTGATGCGGTCATACCATTATGTCCAGCAAATACAGGCGTAGGACAGATGAGGGTGGATGGTGGCGAGGTACCTATTTGGGGTGGGTTGGAAACGTCTTGGCGTGAGATCTTCGCGTTGGGTGGGGTGAGAGCAGACTGAAGTGGGTCAGCACCGGGGGGTGGGGTTGTGGTGGACATGGGCGGTGGGGTGGTCATGACAGAGGTGGTGTCAATCTTGAGTGGGAATTGAGTCGGGAAATCTGGAAGAGAACCTGAAGAGTCATCAAATTCCCATCCTGACGGAGCCCTGGTCGTGAGACTTGGAGCAGACGACGATGCTGAATTCTCTTCACTTGACCAGTCTCCGTTGGCGTAACCGTTCCCGCGCGGGCCAACACCGTAACCAGTTTTCTCCCAGACACTGAAGTTGTTCCCGAGGTCATTTATCCTTTGACCTTGACCTCTGTGCGTGATGTTCCTGGTAGTGAACACCATCTTGGGAGACTTGCCTCTTTCCGCGGAACGGACAACGACATCGGAATTTCTTCGTTTAACTCTCCGGATGCCCTCCAGCACTGAGGAATGGATGGTAGGAAGGTCGGTAGGAAGTACCTGATCCAACGTTCGCCTTCTGCCGAGATTCATATCGTCCACGCAATTCCCCGGAACTTGGAACGAAATAAATCCCTGTAGTGCTAGCTACTCGCAACGGCAATATCCATGTGAATCACGTCCTTCACAAATAACACAAGTTCCACGAGAATTAGTTTTACTCCTTGTCATTCCGACATCTTCATCTGCGCGCATGATTCCGTTTAACGTCCAGTCTGTAAAAGAAAACAAAAAACCAAGTGAATTACGTTTATCGTCTGGTCTAAACCAGTATACCACATTAATTATTAACTGACGTTAATTAGCTTTCTCCTAATTTGTGTATGGCACGGGATCCGGAGAAAGCGAATGTTTATAAATGGCTGACCCTCTGACAACAAGTGAAACCGTGGAACTAGATACAAGAGGGAGGTATTTTTGAAAAGCAACGGCAGTGGTAATGCTTACTTATAACGTGCAACGGTATACACTACTGCACATTGAACACTGCTAGTAATCGGCATGTATGATTACCAAGCCTCATTCATTTTCTTTTGAATACAAATATGTTTTTAAAAAGATCGGCATACACGAACTTGAAAGGCACCATAACCATGCACCTGCTTGTGTGTTAAACTTTCATTGCACTTCAAATACTTGTGGATATATTTGTATTGACGCATGGCCGAAAGAGCTGTCATTCATTATGTTTCTGCAGATGGTAAAGTCATACATGTATCAAAAGGAAACCTTGCTGGTCATGGGTTAATGGGTCAACGACATTACAGTAGTTTACACTGCCTAAAACATCATGCCATAGTTGCAAATGCATAACATGCATAATTATACTACAGGTACAACAATAAGGGAACTGATCATTATGATACATTCCTTTGTTGAAAGTGAGGCGACATAATAATTACAACCGTTATAAAACCCAAAAAGACAGATAAAAAACCCGTACACGATTGGTATTGTCAATGTATTTTCTCGCATGTATCATTGGTTTAATTTAAATTATAACAATTGACTAATTTTTTACACATATACCACTTTATATGTCCGCATTTGAAAGTAATACAAGCATATCAATATCATCATCTTATTATATTTCGCATACTGGCGTGTCATAATATCAACCACGATAGTAAGCCAAACCACTGCTATATATAGTATTCACCTTCAAATACTAGCTCCCTTAAGACATCGTTTATGTTTGACATCATGGTAATGTATATATTTACCTGAAAGAATAATGCCAGTATCCTTCCAGTAATCGCAGACCAGGTAAACTTTCACGTAAACCCGAGTAGAAAAATAATAACAGCAATCTTCAGATTAACAACAAATAGAGTATCGACTTGCAAGCAAATCAACCTGATACTTGGTCTGAGCCCTCACTGGCTTGTGGTCGGATTACTACTACGACAGTATGCTTGAATGGTATCGATATCCACACACCTGGAGCGGGAATACATTAGCTAGGACAAGAGGTAAGACATATCAACTGACCAACACGATCTCTGTTGACCCTTCTCTTGTAGATATACATATATTCAACACCTACACTAGGCCGGAGTAAAGGTCCGGACACACCAGAGACGAGCGATTTATTCCCGCGACAATCAGCAAAATATTCTATAGAAATGTATCTCTTCGAATTTCACTTTTGGTGTGAGAGCATAATAGTAAAATAGAGAATCCCAAATTGATATCTACGAGGAGGTATCAAATTTAACTACTGTATGTATTTACTATCATCGCCAGTATTGGGTGATAAATGATGATTCTATTCCAGAACGTAAATCGCCGAGTTTGTCGCCGCGAAATTCGCCTCTGGTGTGAAAGGACCTTTAGCCCTTTTATTTTATTGCGACCTAGCGTGCGAAGAGGTCAGATCAACGGGTTGAGAGGATATGAATTAAGTCTTTTAAGTACTGTCTTATTTATAAGTAGAGTTCTTGAATATAGAATCACCGGCTTTACTGAACACACGGTATGCATGTTTAACCCTTTCCACGCTGCAGGCAAGTGGAGTTGTCCTATAAAGATGTGTCTGTGCCTAATCCAGCAGGAAGAAGATTAACTAGTTAAATAGGAACGTCTATTAAAGATACCATTTGATAATGGTCACACAAACTGGTAAACTTCTAGTGATATTATAAATTCCCATGAAAATAGTTTTTAATCAGAAAATATGCGTTTTGTCTTTGAATTTCATTATAGTAATACTGTAGTGTGACTCTATTATATGATCAAGTCATGAAATAGAATACGATAGCATTTCGTATTATAAAATCGCGAGATAGAAATTAAAAATTAAATATACAAATATTAAAAACCAGTGGGACATGATTATCATCCTTCCGGGTACTCATTCTCTGCTGGGTGAACAGAGGTATTTTTGAACTCCCGTAAGCTACTTGGTTTATATTTAACATATTTGTATTCAAAAGAAAATGAATGAGGATTGATAATCAGGCTTTAAAATCACTTGTCCTTTTCTGATCTGAATATTTTTCCACATCGCAGCACAAATCAACCCAAGCGTAGCTGATACGATGCCTAAGGTCAGCGCAGTTCACATATATTACTAGTATCTCAGAAATATCGGTTTCCAGAATATATATTACAATATATACTTGACTAAGGGCACGTTAACCTTTCATCAACAATAAAGTATAGGTCAGCGTATAGTACACATCGTCAAGAGGCTGTTCAAGGGGCGTTATTCAAAGGATTCGGAGTTTGTGTTATTTGGGTACATTTCATATAAATGCAATTAGTGGATACAATAAGCTTCTCTCTGTGGGACTAGTATCTACCACGGGCCATTTACAGTAAGAAATAGATTCGTATTTTTAGCCACCGACGGGAGGACGTTATACATGCTTGATTTACGAAGCGTGGCTAAACCTTGTCATTAACATTCTGATCGAAGTATCGGCTTTAAAATATTAATACCATGCACTAGACATGTAAGATTAAGAAGTCAGTAGACTGACTAGGTCTTTAAATACTTGTGTCTTAAAGGATCGTAATAGTGTATAGCGATAGAGACAGGGAGTGACTGAACAAAATGATGGGTTTTGTTAGATCATCATAACAAGAAATACTATAAATTAAATATTGTCATAAAGGGGAACCCTTGACGTCTTAACACTGTAACATAATTTCGTAATGTTTTATTCAAACGTGATCATATGCATATACTATTACTACTGCTACTGCTGCTGCTGCTGCTGCTGCTGCTACTACTACTACTACTACTACTACTACTACTACTACTAATAATAATAATAATAATAATAATAATAATAATAATAAT
>JAUTBZ010142473.1:0-12645 GCA_032361785.1 Lepetodrilus galriftensis | reverse complement strand
ATGGATCCAATAAAGTAAACAAGTATACAGACAGTTACAAGATACACTGATCAACTGATAAAAACAGCCTGGAATACAGGCGGTGATTTCAGCAGATTTGCACAGACCTTGTTCTCCAGTAATCTAGACTTGCTTAACTGCTCTAGGGGAATATTTTCAATAGGAGTTTTTGGGTGAGAACAAGGTGTGACACAGACTACTTGAGAGCCTGAGCAGTGCGTAGACCTTCATCAGTATGTAGACCATAGACCTTCATCGAGATCTGTCGAGTGCAGGCCGGCTGGTGTAACAGACGCAGGAGGCTGTAGGGCAGAGATATGGAAGTGATTGACGACATCCACCAGAGGGAGCAAGTGGTGCTCTCATGTCTACGTTAGTTAGCGGCTAGACTATTCATAGTGGTATCCTCTTGTTCTCCTAGACTGGCTTATCTGCCCTCTAGGGGGATATTTTGAATGGGAGTATTTGAATGAGAACAAGGTGTGACACAGACTATTATTCTCTTCTTTTAGTAATCTAGACTTGCTTATAAATCTGCTCTAGGGCGATATTTTGAATAGGAGTATTTGGATGAGAACAAGGTGTGACGCAGACTATTCATAGTGGTATTCTCTTGTTCTTCTAGACTTGCTTATCTGCCCTCTAGGGGGATATTTTGAATAGGAGTATTTGGATGAGAACAAGGTGTGACGCAGACTATCCATAGTGGTATTCTCTTGTTCTAGTAATCTAGACTTGCTTATAAATCTGCTCTAGGGCGATATTTTGAATAGGAGTATTTGGGTGAGACTACTTTAGAGCACTAGTAACAGAACTCGAGAAGGCTATGCTCCTTTTTCTCCACTTCTTCTTCTCAAGCTTCTATGACTTTTACTTTTTATGACATTGCGAGCATGGACAGAGTTCTTCAACGCACTAATGCAGAATACCAAACCTTAAAATACTCTGAATAATGTCTTTTTAAACCTCTCCAATCTGAAGGCAACCGGAAATGCCCTAAAGGGCTGTACCCGTGCAATCTTATTTGGAATATATTGTGGCTGGGGATGTTTGCTCTTATACCAAGATTTCGCCACCACTAATAGTCTATTCTGCCTTACATGGGTCGTAGTATCCGATTATTCAAGCTTCATTCAGCCCCCATTGAAGCATCCATTGTAATTTGAGGAGCCATTGACTGCTGGGTGGTAGACTAATATTATTACCTGATTACTGATCGCCTTCCACTGCGGGATTAGTCTGGTATACATGGAGTGCCAATCACCTGTCTTGTCTGTTTGTTTGCTATGCAAATGTTATCACTGGCACTGTACAGAGCTTGGAGTTGGAGTTGCTTCTCCTGGAAGCTGGTCTTGGAAGGCGATGCCGAGTTGCAATAGCAGAGAAAATAATGCAGTCTTTGATTTGTCATTAGTCCAGGGATATAATAATAAATAATTAGTAATAAATAATAAAAACAATAATAATAATAATACGGTAATTAGTAATTATTCTAGAGTTTATCCGTGAATATGTCAGAGTATGTGAGTTTAATTATATGTTGGTGAATTATTTCCCCCGAAAACACATCACAATACCCATCCTTCAGTGATTATGATCTGATACGTTGTACCATTCGGCAAATTATTTACTCATTCGTTCAACATGCTTAACAAACTGATGACTGGTAGCATATGCTGTGAGCATATTATCGTTGCCAAGAATCTTTGTTTATTTCCCAATGATTACTTTTCAGGGCATGTTAATTTTGTAGTTAGCTTTGAACATTGCACAAGCTGGTTTTAACCTCGATGAAGACGTCTCTGACGATGCAGCTGTGTTGATGTTGTATTGGAAATAAAGAACACTACTATTGAATGTTTGATGTCAAATTGAAAGTAAAGAATACTACCTCAGTGTTATATCGAACGTAAAGAATGCTGCTGAGGGTTAGAAAATTTGCGTATATTGCCTTGGAAAACATCCGGAATTCTAAGAGCTGTTTTCATTGATCGTAAATTACGCACATAGACTTGGCAGTACCATCCAGTCCGGTTCATGCGTTCTTTACTAAGGTCTGGTATTAGTTCTGATCATGTAAACATTACCTGGAGCATGTGTGCATTAAGCATAATAGTATCATGCTATTTCCAGCACATGATTACTATTTACAGCATGTTATTAGGTATTGCTGTACAAACCCAACAAAGACGATTAGGCCTTGTAGTAGAGTGAGTACTGGTAGTAGTGGGAGATCTCATAGTGGATTCCAGGTCATGCCAGCGTGGAAAGGTAACGCGGAGTAAACACAATCGTGGCTCCGGTGTTAATGATTAGTTCTCCAGATCCATTGTAGCAGTACGTGTATAATTATATTGAAAAATACAAGTATTTTTTTACCTTTTCCTTGCTGGTTTCGATCACAGTCACTGCCATATTTGGGCATTTCTGGTTGTCTCCAGGTCAGAGAAGGTTAAAGTAATGCAGAAGCTGTGTCTTCTACAGGTTTATCGTAGTATAATAAGAAATACAAGTATTTTTAAACCTTTGTTGGATTTGATCACTCACTCGTCTTTTCAGCATCTGTGGTTGCTTCTAGCTCAAAGGGGGTTAAATGAATGCAGAAGAGACCGTGCTTAATGCTTAGTATATTCTTAGTTCTGCAGATTCATCATAGAATATATTAAAAAATACAAGTGTTTTAAATTTATTTTCGCTCCTCTATTTGGCATCTTCAGTTGTATCATATGCAGCTTTTACAAGGTTAACTAACTCTCTCCCTGCTGGATTCCATCACATTCCCATCTCTCTTAGGCATCTTCAGTTGTCTCTGGCAGGAATGAGGTTAATCCAAACAGGCTCTGCTTATAAATAGCGCTCACACCAACTATTCTAATGAGGCTCTCTTCGCGGGTTCTTCAGATCAAGTGCAAGTTGTTTTCATCCTATTTTTAGGTCCATTCGCTCTCTGGTCAGAGCGTTTACGGGGCTCCTTTGTGCCCGGGTTAATCCAGCGTACTAAACAAGATATATTATTGCTGTGAGGAATTTGTGGTCATTGAGGTGGAGTGGGTATCGATCATGTTGATGAGATTTCTTATAATGTCTGGGGACGTTAGTCGTGTTAGAAGTTGTTAGTTACCGCAAATCTCTTCTTACCAGGTGTTACTGCTGTTAGTGTATTCCTTTTACGAGGTGGGTCGTTGGAGATGAAATCGTAATAGTTTCTTCTATGATCAGATAATGCTTGTCATAATGTTGACATGTCATTAGAATGCGTCGTCGCAAATGGGTGAAAGATTCCCGCAGCGACGTTAAACTCCATATTCACTCACTCACTTGTTAGAATGCGTGTCATAATGTTCACATGTCATTAGAATAATAATTTTCAGTGATTAGAACTTATAGAAGGTAATGGGTTTTTTAGTCTTGTCATCCTGTATGGGAATGGGTTAAAGATTCCTGCTGCAATGTGAAACTCCTGTCCCAGGAGTCCGTTATCAATGTTCGTGAAAGTTGACTTTTTGATCCGATCATGATAGGATGTGCTGTCTGTACTGTGGCAATACAGTTATCATCCTTGGTCTGTCCTTATCCACTGGGATCCATTAACTGGTTATGGTTTCTGCTATGATCGGATAAACTGTAATGGAAATTTCATAGTTGACCATCCTCAAAACGCAGGCCATTGCGCCTACTTAACATGACAGTATCTGTGCCTAATCCAGCATGGAGAGGGTTAAAGAATAGCCCTTTCAGTATGGCGTTATGGGACATGACATGTTTGAAGAATTATTTCTGGATATCAATGAATGTATGTATATCATACACAATTTAGTGTTTTGATCTTTAACTTTCTCCCTGCTGGATTAACCACAGGCAAAGTTCTTTATGGCATATCTGGTTGCTTCCAGCACGGTGAGGGTTAAATATATTAAATATCACCTTCCATCATTGATATTTAATCAACATCTCGAATCCACGATAGTTTGTCTTCTCATATTTCTTGTAACTTGAATTTGTTAACATTGCACGTTGTATACATTGCATGCAAACAGTGAAATGAGGCACGGCCTTCCGATTGTTTACTGAGGCATTATTTATGTATCTCTTTGACTTTCTGGGGCACTGTTCCTCTGGCGATTTCCTGCCTACAGACTATCGGGGCAATCACACACGATGTACTCGATGCCATGATAGGACTGATATTGCCCTAGTTGCCTCTGGCCCTGGGGCAATTGGCATTTTCCCCTATGGAAGCATGTACCTTGAAGGCAGCCTTATTTCCAGTGTTAGCAATGATCGGTCTACAAGCTTGTATTAAATGTCTATAAAGATGCTTCTGATGCCTGACATCTGTCCCTTGGTGTGGATTAACTAGATGGTCACGACGGCACTCTTGTACAAAAAAAATTAACTGTAAGGTAGCTCAACTCCAGCCTTAGCGATGGTGTAATTTCTATCATGGTGCAATGGTTCTGATCCCCAGCATCTGTGTGGATGAACTTGAACTTGTTAACATCAACATTGCAATTTGCATTGTATACATTGCGTGCAAGCAGTGAAAGAAGGAGGCATCACCTTTCGATTGTTTACTAAGGCATTATTTATGTATCTGACTTTGTGGCACTGGTGAATTCATGCCAACAGACTATCGGGGCATTTACTGCGTATAAACAACACACCACTGCACTCAATGCCATGCTAGGATTCTAATTGATGCTGCTCCTAGTTGCATCTGGTTCTGAGGCAATCAGGGCTTTGCTGTACAAAACAGTATAACAGTATAAGACAGCCTTATCGCCAGGCTTGGCAATGATGTAGTCTATGACGGAGGTTCCACTGCCTGACATCTGTCTCTTGGTTTGCATGAACTGGATGGCCTTGTCAGGGCCCTACTATAGAACTCTAAGGCAGCCTAATCTCCAGGTCTTAGCAATGTAGTCAGTCTGTAATGGTGGAATGGTTCAGGTGTCGGGCACCATCTGTATTTAGTCTCTGCTGGCGTCTGTACCTTGGTGTGCATCAACTGTATGAAACTCTAAGACAAGCCTGAACTCCGACCTTAGCAATGGTGTAGTCTATGGCTGTTGGAGTGAATGCCCAGATATTGGTAGAGCTGATTACGTGATGGCATTCTTCCAGTCTTACCTTTTTTCTGCTGTTGAGGCTACAGTTTTCTTAGGTTCTCCAACCAAACTGGATTGAGACATGAAAATTGGATTAATTTATAGTGGTATATGTATAAGAAATAAACCCCAATTGACTCCAAGAAAACTGAGGTTGCAATTTTGTTCACAAGAATGTTGAAATTGCAGATGCTGTATTTTAAATAAAGTAAAGCAATTACAGGCTTCTTTCTGGAGAACCTGTCATTATCGGTCTACAAGCTTGTGCATCAAATGTCATGGCCAATGTTCCACTGACACCTGGGGTCTGTAACTATCATCTTCAAAGTAGAAGCAGCCTGTGTGTGTGTAAGACTTACCAATTTCTTGCAAATTACTTGTTAATTGAATTTTATCAGCGAAGATGCATGCACTAACCACATGTGGCAACCAGATGACTTATCAGATTTGTGAATCTTATATGTTTGTTACATCAGTGATGATAGAATATTGTAGGTGGGTAAATGATTATTATATAGTTGTTTTAAAGATCTATATAGGTCAAGGTCAGTGATGGTCAGACTATATGTCAAGGTCAATATAATATATATATAGGTCAAGGTCAGTCTGTTACAACATTCACTTGTTTGTTTCAATTTTAGAAGTATTTGAAGGATGAACAATTAAATCTCGCGTATTGAAGAGGTAAAGATATATAATTTGATAATAATTTATTTATTGACACGATGAATGTTTGTTCCCTATATTTACCCGCTTCTCAGTTGATCAGAAACTTATGTAGACATACACATGGCTTGTATCTATTTCAAGACAGCAATCTGGTTTCCATTGTATCGAAATAGACCCAGACAATACACTATCAATAATTAATGACTGTGAAATGTCAAAAGTCCTCTCTGAGAGATATTCCCAAGTTAGAAAAAAGTCTTAGATAATGAAATGAAATATTAATTATGTTCATGCAGTTGGGAGGTTTAACTCTCTCCATGCTGGAAGCAACCAGGGGTATCCTAAAAAGCCGTGCATGTACCTAATCCAGAAGGGAGAGGGTTAATGCTGCTGTCCAATGGTAATATATATCGTTTTTCCCTTTTAAACTTATTTTCCATTAGTGCTATTTCCCTCTGTATCAATAAACCATTAACAAAAAATATTCAGAAGTAACCAAAACTTGCCACGATAAAACCTCTAATACAATCCAAATATTACCACATTGCATGATGGTACTATCAGACCCCGGCATTACAAAACCTTACGAGTACGCTGCCGTAACGGTATACAATTTCATGTTTAACTCTTAGGTTTTGTTCACAAATCCTCATAAATAAACTCGAGCTTGAGTATGAAATAACACTCAAACAGTTTCGTAATCTCGGGGCCTGTTGTACCAAAACAAGCAGGAAACAACACTAGCAGCAATGGTCATGGAATCGGACCTCCCAGTGTTCCGCTAACATAACAAGACAGTTCCGCACAAACACAACATTACATGCCAGCCGTCGGGACAGTCTCTGCTAATTAGCTAATGACTTGGTGAGCCAGCCATTTATCAATTGTACTTAACCGGAGAGATTGACGATGTTTGCCTCGAGTGATCGTGGTAATGGATCTTCTTGTGTTTATGATCGTGTTTATGTCTGATGGTTGGCAGAGGAAGAGTTTTGTCTTCTGGAATGTCTGGCTTTGCTTTACTACGTTACAGTTACATGTGTGACCAATGTAACAGGAATGTCTCTGATATTCTCTGCATGTTAATGGAGGCAGGTGCAGGTGATGTTACAGTTACATGTGCAACCTTGTAACCATGTGGTAACTAATTGTAACGACAGTTGTAATAATACTAGTGTAGTGAGATTGAGAAACACTGGCGGCTTGTTCAAAACAAACAATTACTGCAGTGATTAGTTTTGATAATGTTATTGTTCTTTGAACTAGTTAGTCGCATACCAGTCACATTTATTCTGTTCTAAGATGACATTGATGGTATTGGTAAAATATCAAAAACTGATATTTTGAGTTCAAATTCTGTCTGGAACTGAAAGCCTGAAGTATTCTCTGCATAATTGTGGGGTAGTTCAGTTGGTACTATGTTGGGTTCGAATCCTGTTAAAAGGTTCAGCATATTTTCCATGTTATCTTAGTTTTACCTGCAGAGATGATCAAGATGCACATGAAAGCCACTTTGTGTAGAAGTCAATCTGAGCCATTGAAATAAATGGCCAATTAGATTATTTGTCAGACAGCACTGTCAATGGTCTACAGAGAAGTCTGTGTTCCCACTAGGTACAGCCATCAGCATGGCTCTATAATGGCCAAAAGACAGATATTAATTATAAGTAATTCTGTAAACTTCACACTGGAAGGACCCTGGATGTTTATATATACCGTATATCAGTGAGCTGGTCAGGCAGGAGCCAGACTTCAGACCTGTAATGATTGCTCGCAATTTCTTCATCAACGAGCCGACCAGGATATGTCACGATGTGTCACATTATCGGAAATCTGACTGTGGATTCGTTTAATGAAATGACAGATAAGAAAAGTTATCTGATTGGCTGACATGTCTTTAAAACTGATCCGAGGGATGCCGTGGAAAGTCTGAAGTTTCCATCACGGAAGTTAAACATTGGCGGAGAATCGATGACCTCCCACGACCAAGATGGTTTCTTTACACACGCTAGATGTACTAAGAAGTTTTGTCACCTTGATGATGAGTCCTTGGCATCCTTGATATCGTCCTTGGCATCCATAAAGAAGCTCTTGTCGCCACTATGAGACCATAACTGTTTCGTAGTTATCAGTGAGAAAGGTAGATAGATATAAGAGTGCTATGGCCTCTTGGTGGATGCGAGAGCACTATGGTCTCTTGGTGGATGCAAGAGCGCTAGGTTCTCTTTGTGGATACAAGAGTGTTATGATCTCTTGGTGGATACAAGAGTGCTATGGTCTCTTGGTGAAATAAGAGCGCTATGGTCCCTTGGTGGATACGAGAGCGGTATCATATCTTGGTCAAGTCAGTAGAGAAAGGGTTTGAATTTAAGGATCAACCTGATGCCTACTTTCAATATTCTTCTTAAGCAAACACTAACGTCTTCCTCGGTTTTGAAAATCCATGTCCCTTCCAACGACATCATCTTAAGCGCAAGCATTCCGATTGGCTGCAATATTTCGTCAAGCAGTGCTGACCGCCGCCATCTCGTATGCTCCAATTGTAGTCGGGTTATGACCCAGTAAGCTGAAACCAGGGAAATATCAATGCATTGGAAATGACATTATACCGACCGTGCACTGGGTGCATTGGATTTCCCCGTCAGTGATCAATAACGTTATTGACTGCTCGTCGAGGGAGTGTCTTAAAGACGAAGGATGGAGGAAGTCAGTTTGTTTATGTTGGCCATGAAGATGGCAGTAGTTGATTCACGTGGCGATGCAGCACAAATAATGCCATCAGGTTAGCTCATGATCTGCCTCCCAGTGTCTCATTGATCTCTTCACGACAACTGTAACCCGATAATTAGTTCCTAGCCTCGGCAATTTGTAATTTCAGCTTGCGCTCTTCCAGTTGCCTCCCCTTTTTAGTGTTGTACATGTATAATTTGTATTTATGAAGGGGGTTATTTTGAAAAGTGTTTACTATATTAAAGACAGTCTTTGAAACTTTCTTTGGAAAGAGAAAGTGAAGTGTTCATAGATTAGTTATTATTATTCATGGTTGCGATTTACATATTATATATATTGGGTGGTGTAATGTTGTCAATAAATTGAAGGTTTTGGCATGAATTTTTGGAAATTCTTGGTTTACGGCATGTGCATGGGAATGTTATGGTATTATTTTAATACAAATGAACACCAAAGCTATTGGTGCTATGAGTATTGCTCCAGATAATACATAAAGTATTGTATTTTCTTTAAAAATGTAAAAAAAAAAAAGTTTTAAAAACAAGAAAATAATCCCAACAAAATTAATAAATTAAAAGAAAGATTTCATCACATATGGGTGAAAAATTCCTGCTGCAACTTATAAAATACTAGTACATTACTCACACAATAGAAAAATATTGAATCTATTATACTGATGACCTCTAGCGTCGTTCTCAAACTTTGATTTTATTCCTACACACATTTTGTCGATGACTTGATTTTTCCCAAATGACAAAACTTTCTCAGTTGGATACGAGTTAATACTCTGGTTGATAAGTACTGGAAAGTCTGTGATACTCTATCCAATTGATTTTATTTTAAAATCATTCTCACATTATATTGAGCTCCCCAGAGAGTGTTATTGTACTTACTTTTACCATGAGGTGAGTGAATTCATATCGGACTTCTGAGACAATGCGGTTTAATTAAATTTTGACTGGAGTCAGCCCTCTGGGCAGAATCAATAGACAATTATAGTGGAGGAGTCCTGAACCTGCCATGTGCACGGCGTGCTGTGATTGAGAGTCGGTTAGGACTGGTCCTGTGGGATGTCCAGACTGTTACAGGACATGTCCTGCAGGTTAATTTTATTAGGACATGTACTGCCGACAGTTTGAGACTGTTAAAGGACATGTGTCCTGCTTATAGTGTTTGTCACTGTTTATTAGGACATGTACAGCCAACAGTTATATCTTGTCAGGACTATGTCGTGTTGGAGGTTCAGACTGTTAGGACATGTCCTGCAGGTTATGTTTATTAGGACATGTACTGCTGACAGTTAGGTTTGTTAGGACTGGTCCTGTGGGAGTTTGAGACAGTTAGGGCATATCCTGAAGTGATGTTTATTAGGACATGTACTGCTGACAGGTATGTGAGGACTGGTCCTGCTGTTATGTCTTTAGGATATGTCCTGCTTGCTGGCATGTCTATTAGGACATGTCCTGCTGACTTGTCATGTCTGTTAAATGTCCTGTTTGCTGCCATGTCTCTTAGGATATGTCCTGCTGGTTGTCATCTCTAAAGATGTCCTGGTTGAATCTCGTGCTGGAAGTTGTCTACCATAGGACATGTCCTGCTGACTTGTCATGTCTGTTAATTGTCCTATTTGCAACAATGTCTCTTAGGATATGTCCTGCTGCTCGTGTCTAACGATGTCCTGCTTGCTGCTGTGTCCACTGAATCTCCTAGTGGCACTTGTCTGCTATAGAACAGGTCCTGCTGACTGCTGTGTCCACTGAATCTCCTAGTGGCACCTGTCTGCTATAGGACATGTCCTGCTGACTTGACACGTGCTTTGACTGGACCGGAGAGTGGGGACATCTCCGACATATCTCTGCAGGACTCGGTCCTGGCTGTAACTCTCCACGGTGTATGGATCAATAGCGGCTAGTTGGCTCTGACTCTCTCGGCATGCATCGCACTTACCATACCTACAACTACAGCCAGTGCCGCCAATATCAGTTGTGCATTAGACGCCAGGGGAGGAGGGGGAGTGGGGAGGTGGTGGGGGTGCTCGTCACAACGTTGGCATCAGCAGGTGCGCGGGAGGGAGTCTACGCGGCAGCGAGACTACGTGGCAGCGCTGCTAAGTAAATAACGCCGACAACCTAGGCCTGAATTGAATCTCGATTGGCAGAGATAACTGTATGAAACTGTCGGGTGTTTGTTGTCTGCGTAATGAACCGTTCCTGCGAATGACTAAATGACTACGGGGAAGAATTAGCTGATGGTTAGGAACGATGCATGCAATATTCTGGTCATCAAATTGTAAACAAATTTGAAAGCGTTGATGGCGTTAAATTTATTAAATTATCTTGTGATTTACGTTTCCGTGACAACACGTAATTATGACCAATTGGTCTATAGATCACTATAGAGGAACTGATAAATATGTTATGTGAAATATTTGAAAATCGAATGTAATGAAATTGGAAGACTTAAAATTAACGTCAAACATGTCCAGTTATTTCAACGGGTAAGAATCCACGATTTCATGCATCAAATGCCTCACAAAATCATCAAAATAAATTGTTTATTTTGTTGATCAGTGTTTTTATGTTATACATTGCAGACAGTTCAAGATTGCGAATAGATAACATCGTATGTTTAAGAGCTCTATATCACATGTTTTGCATGCCAACAATAACATTTAGTATAAATATAAAAGAACATGACATGCAGCCAATTTATCGATAAGATATAACTTTTTAATCATATTTCCTGGTGTGATATCGTTACTTCTTTGTTTTCTACCAATCAAAGACTGGAGTTCTAGTCCCTTGTTTGTGAACAAAGAATTGGCAAGTATTTATTCTAAGCGAAGCAGACAACAGTAGGTATGTTGACGTGCCATTGGGGAAATAGCTAAAGTACGATACTTCTGGTTGAAGTACGATACTTCTGGTATTGAAACGTGGGAGTTTAGAAACTGTTTCAATATTTGCCGTCTTTGCACAATTCCTGGACAAATACTCTGTGTTGTAACGAGATTGGCGGATGAATAATTGATCAAGGGACTCTACTCTCATCTTTGGGTGTCTGTCTGACTTAACTTAGAAATGTAGAAATGAAATCGTACTAATGGAGAAGAGAAAAAAAAATCTGACCGGACATGAAAGAAAACGGAAGGTACTTTTTAGCAGATGAAAGACGCTGGCGAAGAATACATCTTTAAATAGTACATTAACTTTGACTTTCCATTCTACTTCCTTCTAGTGTTAATATTGTACAGTTGGGAATAGAGTCTGGAACTGAGTGGAAGGTACCCCCCTCTCCCTCTCTCCCCACCACAAAACACACACATCACACACATGCCCGCATGCATGCATTACACACATGCACACACATTGTGCACGCAAACACACATCACACACACATGCATGCACATCACACACACGCATACACATGCACCACACAAACACACATACACACACACAAACACACACACACACACACACACACATACACACATACACACACACACACACAAGAGGCAAATTATCAATTCATGCATGGAGTACTTGGATGAAATGTTATCGGGTGATATGATGCAAGAGTTACTATTCCTATTGTCTTTCCAGTGACACTCGCTTCACTACAGGTGCCGATGTGTATGGGTGTGTTGTCACTGCTGTCTGGAAACCTCAGATAACCAATTACGTTTTAACTTTCGTAACTCGCACAATGTCATTACTGTAAGTCTCCTAATAATTCGAACATAAGTGAGTTTGTTTTTGTTTTTATGGTCGTAACAAGATGCATTCGGCAGGTAATTTATGTGCACTCAAATTAATGGGAGAAATGTGGTGTCATGTAAAGCAGGTTAGTTGTGAGTGGTTACATGTGGTACACGTCATCTGGGATAACCCTGACAAAGACAAGAAGTAATGTTGGCGGATATCCGTGATAGCTGGAGATAATTGATAGGTCGAAAGCATTAGGATCAGCTCTGTAATAGACTATAACGGGAGAGTATCATTGTGTGTGTGTGTGTGTGTCTGTGTGTTGTGTGTTTGTGTGTGTTGTGTGGTGTGTGTTTGTGTGTGTGTGTGTGTGTGTGCATGTGCATGTGTTACTCTCTCTCTATCCCATTCTCATACTTATGATTTACTTTCCT
>JAUTBZ010142462.1:0-12645 GCA_032361785.1 Lepetodrilus galriftensis | reverse complement strand
TGAACCATTGATTGAATAATTAATATTAATAAGATGCCACTAACCTCAACTGATATATTAAACGTTGAAAATGTCCAACGTTTTAGAGTATAACACGCCCACATTGTTTGGAAGACATACATGTATGCAAGGATGAATGACAAGTGCATTAACAATTGACATACTACATGTATATATAAATCGTGATTGTTGTTAGCGTTGACTATTATTGTCTTCTATGTTTTCAGATTGTAACGAAGTCTACAAGCAGGGAGGTATGAAGTTCGAGGGGGACTATCACATCCTCATCAAACCAGACGGAGCAGCGTTGCCATTCAAGGTTGTGTGTCGATCCTTCAACAATTCGGGTAGGTTTTCTAACGAAAGTGTTCATAAAATACATTACGTTTTAAAAAATATTTATGTATTGGATACATGCCTCGTTATTCTACCTGCAGACGTCAAAGGGGTAAACTACGAAAAGAGGTTATAAATAAGTGCAGTTTAACGGATGAGGAATAGGAATCTTCCTCTGAGTAGATACTTCGTTACATGTTTGCTTATTTATGTTTCCGTGTTTTCTATTTTTGCTATGTTTCCGGGTTTTCTATGTGTGCTATACTAAAAGGTTAATCAACGGATATAAATGTCTGAGATAACTACACGAATAGAACGTCACTTTCATTTAAGTTCATGTTGTAGTGGACGGAAGCCATTTGCGTTTTCTATTGTATACAAGAGAATTGCTCGGAATTCAATTATACGAACTATGAGAATTATTCCAGAGACGCGATCATATAAGGTTTTCATACAAGTTCCCAGTGAAATAAGGGCGTAGTTGTTCGCTTGTTCCATTATGAATTTTACACTAGGAGCGTATTCGTTTCAATTGTAGACCAACCCTAGGGGGACGAAAATTAGCAAATGACATAACACTCATGATGATACGAATACCCTCATTGGCCAATTTCACCACGCGACTTCACCATAGGGTTGGTCGACTAATCGAAACGAATACGCTTTAGGAAACTGCTTGAGTACGATTTCATGCTCAACCTCAAACTGTATAATGTCGATATGTAAACAAACGTTTAGTTGAACATGAAATCGTACTAAAAATGTTCGTAATCTCGGGATATCTTGAGTATGCACTACTCAGGTAGTTTCGCTCCGTCGTCTATAGTATAATGTAGACGAATGTAACATGACTGGTTGTCGTTGTAGGTTGGACAGTTCTTCAGCGTCGGCAAGATGGTTCTGTAGACTTCTACAGGAAGTGGGACGACTACAAGAAAGGCTTCGGCGACCGTCACACCGAATTCTGGATGGGGAACGATCACCTCCACGAGCTCACGTCACAAGGTAGGTCACACTGACCCAGTCCCGAGTACATCCGGGAAGCAGGGTAGCATTTCACAAAGCTCTCTTAACCAATATAGAAACACATATCGTCTCGTATACATGATTCGTAGTAGGTAAGAGATGACCATTATCAAAACCATTACCTATGACGCCATTCTCTGGACTAATTCTCAGTAACTACTTTTTCATACGCCGCTTTTGTTTAATGATACAAGGGGCCTGTATCGTAGAGGATGCCATGACGCTATGAAAGAAACATCCCCGCTGTAATTTTCTAGCTTGGTGTCCATAATTCCCACCAAGACATTTGTTTACCCTGCAGTTAGCATTCTGTCACGGTCGTGTAGATGTTATCATGTTATTTATAAAGAATATGACATTTGCCTGTCTGCTATGCAAGTTGTGTATAGTGGTTCCATGCCTCTGGTAAAACATAAAAACCGAAGTCAAATGTATATGAGGAAAGCGTGACAATGCTTTCTTTTTACGGCAAAGCAAATACCAAGTTGATATATGAATTCCCCCATCATCATATCATACTCACACTGACAATGTCAGTCATGGCAGAAGCATGCGAAAGAGCCACGGCAACATTTCATGAAGCTCTCGTATCCACTAAGAGAGCATAACGCTCTCGTATTTATCTATCTTGCCGATAGTCACGAGAGCGCCATGGTCTCTTAGTCGATACGACAGCTTCACGAAAGAGCTCATGTTGATGGGTACAATACAAGCTCTTGGTTGATGATGACATCTGCTTGCACAGACCTTGGTTCATTGTAACAGTCCCGGGTCAGCGGGTATCGTTTCTCGAAGCTCTCTTAGTCGCTAAGGGACCATACTGTACATAGCACTCTCTTTGCCGATAGCTAATACATTGCTAAGAGAGTGCTATTGTCCCTTAGCGGCTAAGCGAGCTTCGGGAAACGATACCCTGCATCTTCTAAAAATAGTCTCATTCGTGTGTGTCACCAATCATGCAAGAAGTACTATTTACCGTTGTAATAGAAACATATTCAGCTGTAACCCAAAGAATTGCAGGAACATGCAAGACAAATTAGTGACATTAGCTGGAGACAGGAAGTGACACCAGGAATACCGGAAGTGCCTGCTCTTGACACCAGCTAGACTGCCAGTAGAGGTTTTATCGTCTTCAGAATAACCAGCAGGCAATATACGTGACGTTCTATGTTGCCAATGAACCAATGATTAAGGATGCTCGTCACCTTGTGCAACGTATGCTTGACAGCCAAATGCAACATATTAGGATGCCATGACAACGTAATGTCTGTCAGTGGCAACCAGTGCTCGCAGGTTTACTGCAATGTTCAGCGCTACGGATGTTGCTGGCTTCCTCCTGCCATAAACTGACAAACCGTGATATAAGTGAACTAATCCTGATAACGGCTCTAAACTAAAATTAAAATAATATATAATTAAGTATAAATAGTACAAATGGTTTAAATTAATTCAGTATCCGTTGACACTCATATCTAATAGTGTGACATGAAATCAATAGGACTAAAATACTAGTGATGTTTTCAAGGCAGTACACACGTTTTCATTGATATTTGACAATAAACTCTTCATAGACATGTTTATTCTCATAATAAATAACATAACAATATATAGATATCATCACAACGATATATAAATATGATATATAACAATACATTATCACAGACTATTGTCTCTAAGTTACACATCGTGTAACCTATTGTTCCTGGTCATTGCCCACAAGGAACATGAACAAACATCGATTTACTTTATGGTACAATAGTAAACAGTGGTTCTACCTACATAGTCTGGTGAAGAAGACCATAGTAAATAGTACTCGATGTCTTCAAATATGTCGTCATAATTTGAAGGAGAAAGTGCACAGTAGGTATAGAGGTATCATTCTAATAACTGAAATGCTGATGACCATCTATATAGCTGAGACAGCTACCGATACATAACTTGCTATTAGGATACACCATGAACGGTCAAGGTAAGGTCCAGCACACGGCATTCACGACTTCCAGAAAGGGCTCTGGTGTAGCACAGTCGCCGGACAGACTGGGGTGACAACACGGATGAATGGTGTTTCAGTTGTCCACTGATTCCAAGAATATTGTCAGTTGCGTACACATTGGCATACTTCATTACAGTATCTGTCCAGATTCGTGTTTTCATGTCACAGAGACAAGACACGAAGATAGACCAGAGCAGGATGGCAGGATCAGTACAGGATCCATTACAGGACACGATCGCAAGACCAGAAGAAGCTGAACACGATGCATGACAAACAGTTGGATTATTTTAGCCAAACTTTGACAGCAAGCACTAGGTAGTCCTGCTCCATAGGCGTTACGTGCATCGCTATCTAACTTCTAGCTTCATGATTAGTATTATCCCACGTCCTGCCTCACGTCGATATCAGCTGTCTATTGCCTTCGAGTTCCTTCTTGCCATAACGGACGTCGTACTTGAACTTCTGCCCCGTTTCTGTCAAAGTAAAACATAGGTGTACAGATTAAACTGTCCTCTCATTCAACATTCAACATAACAGTGTGCGATGAAATACGATATTGGTGTATACGGATCAAACGGTCCTTTCATTCAACATCATTGTGCAATGAAAGGTGAGCATATATGTTCCACATATCTAGAGGATGCAGGGGCGGATCCACACTTTCAGGTTAGGGGGGGATCAAAGTGCATTTTAGAGGCGCAAGCCGGGTGAGCCCCCCTTGAATCCGCCCCTGGGATGTGTAATTGCGCTAACTAGGAAAATATAACAATGAAGACATTTTAATGAAATCTCTGTAACATTAACTATTGGCCTATACAGATTAAACAAGAACGATAAGATGTGGTCTCTTAACGTGGATTCGAGATCTTCAGACGATGCCCAAGACCCGGAACAGTAGTGCACACGAACCTACCATTTGAACCTGTCTACAAATTCATTGTTCCAGTTCACGAGTAGCATAAGTTGAGTTTACGAAGCTAGCGCATCGTGCATATTATCATTTCAACTGTTTCAACTGTTATATCCATCGTGTAGAAGTCTCTGGCACTCTGCCAAGCGACAGTAAGCTGTTCTCTTTCATTGAGATTCACTAATGGTATTTCAGGGGTGTTTTGCACACAACGGGCAGGGTCAAGCGTAGCGACATCATTCTGGGGAAACTATTGATGCAATATCCAGATTGTACACTCTAAATAAAGGTCTGAAGATAGGGCGTTCCATTTGAAGAAGATAATGCCGATGATATATGATATTTTTGTTGATTATCGATGGAATACACTCTCGTGATAAATTTGCTATTACACGATTGAATAAGAAACATGAAAAAGAACTAAATTTATATTGGCGTATTTGATGAGCATCCTAACGGTGAAATTAATTTAAAGTATTAATACAAACATAAATATATCGATAAGCGATAATGACATACTTGATACAGTGTAAATAGACTTCGTTACAGCAGAATTGCATCAAATTAAGAACGTATCATACATCAACATGGTCATTATTGAACAAAATGGGTCCAATTAGTTAATAGTAACATGTTGTTGTATTGTACTGTTCTATGCCTGTAGGCATTGTTAGCTCGTAGTATCTTACATGGACTGTTTTCGGATTCTATTTTGAGATAGACTTGTTCTGTTATTCTATTTTGAGAGCGATATAACAGCAGAGCAATCAGGCACTTAGGAATGGTAAATATATTATATACTATTGTTTTCACCGAGTATATTTCGAATTGCTGGGTTTTTAAGAGGGGCAAAGATACTCCACCGTCAAAAACTGCTGAAATGACGGTCAGAGTTTCTCGGTCTAGAGGGACATATACTCACTTGAGTCGAGATAGTGTCCGGCAAACTGACGTGTAGGCATTGGGTCCATGGTGGCCGTGTAGGCTCTCGCTCCCGGGGTCAGCTTGGCCCCCGGGGGAGGGCTGTACTCAAACCTGTTGTAGTACATACTATTCCTCGTGGGCAGATCACGAGTCACGACTTCTCTAGTTCGGGGAGGCATGCCTTTAAACGGCGGGTCTCTCACTGGAGTTTTCCTGATCCTGTTCCTGTCAGGATCTTTGAACTGAATAGGCGTCGGCTGCGGAGTGCGGTAATACGACGAGTACTTCCGGTTCAGGACTTGACTGACGCTATCGAACTGAGTAATCTGTGGGTAGTTCCCCTTCATCTCTGCGAAGTCATCCTGAGCTTCTCCTATGGTAGTGAGGGTCGGGGTCGTGACGACCTTAGGACGTCGACTCGGTTTGTCCAGAAGGTGGAGGTCCAGTTTCGGGACTTGGACTTTGTCCGGAGCCGAGCGAGGAGCAGCATCAGCAGGAGCAACTTTAGGTTTACGTCTGACCTCTTTCTTCTTGTCCACGAACGGCGGTGCCGTCTGTGCAGACTTGGGAGGTCTGTACCGAGGTATAGGATACCGGCGGGACTCGGGTATTGCCGGGGGTTCGTATGTCTGGACTGTCCACGGGTAGGCGAAGACGTCATCCTGGGCAGGCTGGAGGTGGTGCTTCTCCGGATGTGGACACCTGATGTCGTCGTACACCATGGACGGGATCTGGATGCTGGACGGCTTGGGGTAGCACATGCAACTGTAGGGGTCGTTGGGGTCGTGGCCGGGGAGGTACATCTGCCCGGTGTCGCTCATGACGTCGTGCCACACAGCCATCTCCATCCTCGGAGTCCGCTGTTCTGCCCGACTGTGGTAGCCATTCCGCCGATACATTCTTCAACTCCGGCGGGTTTTCACGTAACGGAACTCAAATGTTTTTCAGTGGTGGCACCCACAGTATCGTCCGAACATGCTCTCTGGTCAAATTACAACCACATCTCTTCTTAGATATTACTTATGAACTTGTTATAAATACGATGAACAAACACAAACACCACCACACGTTATAATATGAAGATTTCACGATGTCTTAATGTCTTGTATACAAGTCGCCATTACATTCCAACAAAACTGCATTAATGCGCATGCGTGTAATTGACGTTGATCATACCCATGTATTCATGTCTAAAGCAAACTAACAAAAGTTGTCAATTGTCCGTTTAATATCTCCATACAAACGGGTTGCCCGTAGAGACTATTTGTTAACCCAACCCCTGACAAATCTACACAGATACTTGAATGAGGTCTAGCCCGGCTCTTTCACAGTCGACGTCCCTTTGCCGTTGTGAATCTATTCACGACGGCACGTTGGAGAATAAATGGCGGACAATAGAGTATGTGTGCGATAGCCTTTATACAGCTGTCTAAGGAGAATGGTATGATCACACAGTGAAAACCTATCTACTATTATAATCGATAAGCTGATGATATTTGATATTTATTGCGATATGCATTGATACGTGTAGGCATAAGTCGATAGGCTAAAAAGTAAAATTGAATTAACGGACAAAGTGCATTCACTGGTTTGATAAAGATTAATTTGAACAGAAGAATTTTCTACTTGTTATTCCAAGAATATGGGGAAAATGGATGTTGAAGGACACAATTACCTTTGTTATAATATAATTACTTTTTAATTAATTAATTTTATGAATGCATGTATGTTGTTCTATAATCAAGACATGCCCCTTCCTATTGCCAAGATCAGTTTGTCTTTTTTGTTTGTCGAACAGTTCTAAGATCTGTGATACATGTAGTACCAAAGAACAATTTTAACATAAAGTATATCTAAATGGACATATACAACCATAACTTAAAAACTAAAATACTTGATTGGGAATTCGTTCATGTTACTTATTTATAACTTAATACTTTGTGAGATTCTTAAATCTACAAGTAGATATGTTAATGGTACGATACGAGATATAAGTAAGGTAGGCCTACTCCGTATTTTATGAGAGCATCACATGTAATGTAGAGAAGTAAATTATAAGACAAAATTTATTTAAATAACTGATGGTCTTAGAACCAGTGTTCAATACCTTTAAAATACATGGATTATATGTTGTTTAAAATACGATGTCAGCTCAGACTGTATTTAGGTCAAGCTCATGAATACATAATGTACGATGTCAGTATTGAAAGAAAAACAAAACCCAGATATCACGTAACGTTAGTGAACGTTATTTTGCGTTAACATTAATATCATATTATTATTGAAATAGCTTTAGGCTAGCGCTAACTTGAAGTTGTTATATTGTTTATAACATGATTGTAGCTACAAAAACAAATAACGTTAGCCTAAATTAGCGGGGAAATACTCATCCTCTCTCACAAAGGATACTTTATTACGCCCAGGACTCGCTGCATAGTACCACACTGAAGTGTGAACGTAATTAAAGGTACCCCTGGGGTACGAGGATGGGAAATAGCAAGGAATAATATTATTAGTCTTCACTGTTCCGGTCCTTGTCAACACACTTCTAGTTTATGTATTTCTATGTTTCAGGAGACACCATGCTTCGTATTGAGATGCAGGACTGGGACGACAAGAAGTACATCGCCACCTACGACCACTTCAAGGTGGACGAGGAATCCAAGCTGTACAGACTTCACATCGGCGGCTACCACGGAAACGCCGGTGACTCCATGACGTCACATTGGGAGAACCACGACGGCATGGCGTTCAGCACCAGGGACCGCGACAACGACGGCCGCTACTACGACAGCTGCGCGCACCACTACCACGGCGCCTGGTGGTTCAACAACTGCTTCGACTCCCACCTCAACGGCAAGTACTACACGAAAGGGTTCCACCGGAACTACTTTCAGCGCGACGGAATACAGTGGAACAGCATCCATCAGTACTCGTCACTCAAACACGTGGAAATGATGCTGAAACCGGCGGAAGGAACGAAAACGACGCAGAAGATCTCCAATGACGTGTGAATGGCTAATATTATAGTATTAAATCTTGGATATAGACGACAGAGGTCATAGATGAGACCTTACCTTCAAGGACCTGTACATACACTATGCATCCGTAGGTTCGGTTGATGCTGTTATACCGTACAACAAACAATGCAAGGAAGAAAAAGCCGGTAGTTACGAAACTGAATAATTTATATGGCAGTTTAAACCACACGACGGATCTATATGTTGTTGTTTTTTTAAAAGGTTTTGACTACGCACACACTTTGCACATTTATCAATCCTGTGTACAGATTTGTGTTTTCAAGTTGTTTTTTCGTGTCGTGTAACTTCACCTTGGCGACGTTTGTGGCTGAACAAGACAGCCGTGACCTTGACCTGTGAAGATCAGCAGGACTTTTGTGGCTGAACAGACAGCCGTGACCTTGACCCGTGAAGGTAAGCAGGAAGAACCGCCATACCTGCTCCTACTGCACAACACGACGTGCCTGCCACCGCCTGGGTCTCATTGGTTCTCATATGCAGATGAATGCAGTGCCTTAGCAACATTTGGGGACCCAGCATTGCAATGAGATTATGATAGTTTCTATATCGCATATTTTCCCCTTTTTTTAAATATTTTTTTTTATAATGTTTTTATTTTATTTTTGACAAGATGGTCCGCGGACTGAAATTCGTTGGCTGAGAATGTCAAGGAACCGGTCTCAAGTAACCGGTCTCACGTAATTGTGAACAGAAATATGCAATCTGACATAATGATGATGAGAACTGAATGATGTCTGTCGACAGTATTCATATAATACAGGTCGAAGCATGCAAGTTCAAGTTGAAGGAATATTGTTTACGGCGAGTGCCAGTGTATATGAATCTGTGACTGAAACAGATCGAGAAAATGCGATTGTTTCGCCGTGGAAGTGCATGTCTCACCGTGTTACTGGGACACCTGATCATGCAGAGTCGCCATTATTCATGGACACGTGGTATCTGGGCCGTACTGAAACATTAACGTGTGGTCCTAAAGTGGCGTAATTGTGTGAGAAGTGAAGAACATAATGCCTTCACATGGTTGACTATACTTCCATGTGTTCCGTTGTACCTTTGAGCATGATGCACGTAATAGTGATAGCACTCGTGGTTCTTGTTTGATTGCAAAATAACGGCGGACGGTATATCCTAAGATACCACGTTTGTGAACCTGGTTTTAGTACACGCAACACAATGTTGGTATACCCACGATAAGTCTTGTACGAACAACAATCACGAATTGAAGTAGGCTAGAATTCCCCTCTTTGACAGATCTGAATTTTAATACTTTTGGAAAATGTGTTCTATACTGCTTAGATAATTATTATAATACTGGGTTCTATTCTCGAAACGTTCTCTCCAACTTCTTAGCCTAAGAACAGTTCGTAAACATACTACTATAAGAATCGTTAAGAACTGTTCTTAAGCTAAGAAGTTCGTAAGTACGTTTCGAAAATAGGTCTCTTGTTTTCTAAGAAAACCTACTTCCCGTCTGTTTAAAGAATCCGTGTTTCCTTACTAGACTTATTATGTTTATTTGATAGTTTCCCCACAGCAATGCAAATACATGTGTGTTCTGAACGGAATAACAAGGAGAAAGAACGTACTTGAACGTTAGGGTATGAGTTGTACTTTAAATTAGTCCAAATGTAATGTTACGTCAACAGATACTTAGATCACAGCATGCGTGGTCAGGTATTCGTCCTGTTTAGATCCTATACTTCGAAACACATTAAATTTGACAGTATACATTGTTACTTTGTCTTCTTGTTGACCGTGGACGATCCTCTTGTAATAGTCCAGGGGCATGTGTAATTCCGTGGGTTGTTTTTTAAAGACTTTGAATATTATTTGTTTTGCTACTCTATAATGGACTATTTGTGACCAATTTCCAAAATCCTATTTTCTCATTATACTATAGTATATAGGCATGTAGCATATCAAATGAAAGAGGATGACTGTTAGAAACAAGATAAAATTGTTCTGTTTGTATTGTATGCAATTGAAAGGAATTAATGACAATTTAATTATTTCATAATGGAAACATTTACAACTTCAAATGCGAGAATCCCTCCATATTACATAACATAAGTGTATTGGCCACGTGGTATTTTACAGGTGTGCCCATGTTGAAGTGCAAATTAAAGCTTATTCTTACATGAAATGTACAACATTATGTATATGTCTCAATTTATCATTGAAAGCGACAATATGCCTATGCATGTAACGAGATTAACGTATCAAGTTATTTGGGCAGACGCAGTTTGTTAGCAGAAGACAAATCAGATTCAACAGAAGAATAACCTAGCTTTAACGTCTACCTATGTGGCGTTAGGTTTTACCTATACTAATTAAAGGTCTCTACTGTGTGAATAATTACATTATGTCAACTGTACATAGGACATATAAGACATCTTACTCCATATAAACTATCCATACAATGACTACTTGAGTCACATCATCATGTTGATCACCATCATATTTGTCATCATTACTTAAATTGATGTTTTTGGAAAAGTATACTCCAATACTTGCAGAGATGGCTTGAATGTATTGACGGCTCACTTCATAGGTATGCTTTTCTTCAAGGATTTGTCTAGCTGTTGAAAATATCTGCTGCTATCCAAGGATCAACAGTTTTACTATTATACATGTGCTGTGCTTATTTCAAGACCACCATCATGGTTTGCTACTCGTGAGATGTACTAAGAAGTTGACATAGTGGATTGACTGTTCATCAGATGCATGCAGATGCATGCAGACTATGTCCAAGTTACATTGCGAGCGCTTCTCGTCTACACCAGCTTCAGTGTCTCCATGTCCCTTGTATTGCTCCTATACTAGTAGAATCAGTTCAATGTTTTCATGATAAATCAGGCCGTATCTTTCACTTGGCATTGGATGAGAACACAGTGTGTTGTAGATATTTGAAGAAGACATACAGTTTTCTAGGAGTTTTGTTATTCATCATACAAGGTTCCAGGTTCAGGCTGTATTGTGAGGAATCCGATCATGACCTACTAGATCATTTGCAGGCACAGCATCGGCATTTCTGATGAAATATAGCTGTAGCAGTAGCATGAAATAGAATGCTACCGAGTGGCATATCCTCATTGAAAAGAATTGTCAATGGCAGATAAGATAAATATATCCTCTGATCAGAAGGAGGAATATATCCGCCGTTCCCTACCTTGTCAAAAACGAATCTACAGATCATATGGCAATATCTCCCATAGTATTTGACGAATGATAAGTAGTCATAATGGCCGGGGTTTCGAAGATGAGTATTGTTTGGCTTATGCTAGTTCGAGTGGACTATGTTCAGTGTTTAGTGGCCCTCCAATGTCCAAGAAACGTTCTGATGTGCTTCACATATTACTTGCTGGATTATCTTCACACAATCAAAAGGATATTTCACATCCTTCTGACTAGCACCCATTGCAGTGTAGTCTCAGTATACATCTGGAGAGAATATTATATGGTTTGATGAGAAGATTAGAAAACTTCACATCATTACCAGGACCAGGACAAGAAATGATGGCCTTCATGGTTTAGTTTAAACATATTTTATTCAAGACGAAATGGATAGGTTACAAGTTATTACAACTTAAATGAAAACCGCTGAAATGGTTATAGGTAATTCTGAAATGATTCTACATATCTGCAGGATGTTGATTCTACATCCAAGCTGAAATGATTCTACATATAATCTCAATCTGAAATGGTTCTACATAGCTCAATCTGAAATGGTTCTACATAGCTCAATCTCAAATGGTTCTACATAGCTCAATCTCAAATGGTTCTGCGTGTAGCTATAGCTGAGATCATTCAATACTGGAAAGCTAGATCAAATGTCAAATATATATTTCATTGAAAATCATTACTAACATCGACTTATGGGTATATCACAGACCGTTTTCCTATATCAGCACATTTTATATAATTGATCGATCCTGTATTGTGATAGCCAGTCCTTTCATCGTATCGATTAGACGTCAGTAGCATGGTAAAGACTCCGCTGCACAAAGCCACACAAGGCCATGATATGCTGATTTATTGTCAAGAGCAGTTCATTATTAGACAGATGTAAACAGTTCTCGTTTTTCATAAACTATTTTTCATTTACATCTTATACATATAATATCAGTACTCCATTACACTCTACCAATGTAAGCATATTGTGTAACATAAACTGTCTGATTGTCGTAATGTTGTGGAGATCAATCTAAAGCGCATGCCATATTTGTTTAGGTAAAATATCCCTAGCTGTGTTTTTTGTTCACCATTCAGGTCACGATACAGGCTTTGCAATTAACTGATCGCTAAGATTATGTTCAACATGTGGTGGCCTATACATCAACATCAACATAACACAACACACGCGCGCGCGCGCGCGAGCACGCACACACACACACACACACACACACACACACACA
>JAUTBZ010142451.1:0-12646 GCA_032361785.1 Lepetodrilus galriftensis | reverse complement strand
CAGTCTGCTGGCTTGTAGTGGCTATTGCAGTCTGCTGGCTTGTAGTGGCTATTGCAGTCTGCTGGCTTGTAGTGGCTATTGCAGTCTGCTGGCTTGTAGTGGCTGTTGCAGTCTTTTGGAATGTAGAAGAAAGATATACTACTTCCTCTCTACACAGATACCAGCCTTGATTTGGGGCGAAAACACAAGAATTGTATGAACACACAGGAATTCTATGCCACTATTCATTACATTCTACTTAGTATACAGATTGTGGTCTTTCTCTGGTTACCATTTCAGAGATTTGATGATGTTAATTATATTTATCTTGAAATCAGACCTTTTCCAATGCAGATAAGTGTTAACCCTATTCCTACTGGATTAATAAACAAGGATTGATCTATTGGGCATATCATGTTGCCTTCAGAAGAGAGATGGCTAATTAAAAAATGTTTCCCTATTCTATTGACATTTTATTTTTGCATTGGCCATTATGTTGGGCAATATGCAACATTTCTTTTAAAATAAAATCAAAAATAAAAACAAGAAGAAAACCAACTTTTGTTCAGATATCAATTCAACAATTAATTTCAGGCCAATGAAAAAAGTGGTTTCTCCTGCAGGTATTTGCAGCAATAAACACCACAAAGCATTTCAGACATTCTAAAATTTTAGGTGTTAAGTTGCCGTTTCTTTTCCTGCCTGACAGCACACATAGCGATGTTGATGAGGGGAGATAAGACTGGAAAGCAGACCCTGTCTTGTATTGTAGGCCTGATTTCTGTGTCAGATTCCTGTGTCAGATTCCTGTGTCAGATCCGTTCTGTGTCCTCTCACCGGCATCGGTGGCATCGGGCTTGCGCTCCTGTTCCTATCTCCCGTAGTTTCACAGTTCAAGTGATCTCAACTGGATAGAAAATATCTCCCACTGAGATCAAAGAGAGGCAACACTTTTCTTCAATCTTCTCCTTTGGAGATAAGGAAATTCTGGTCAGGACAACAGTGTATACACGAACAGGGTCATAGAGATACTAATTAAGTACTACTAATTACACAGCATTTAAAATTACCTGGAAACAATTAACCAGAAACAGGTTAGCATTAGTTTAAGTGTTTAATTGGTGATTAAGATATAGCTACCTTTGCCTGTAATACAGGCATGTCAATTTTCTGTAGATCTGTGAAATTCGGTTGATTTATTTGTCCATTATTCCGGCATGTATGGGTGAAAGATTCCCCGCTGTGACGTAAAACAATAATTCACTCACCCACTTGTCCAGGGGTCAAGTTATTTGCCAGGTGGACATAGTTCCGAGCTTGCAGTCCCACGATCCTGGTCTTGTTTTCCTCTGAAATCACAATTCTCTGTTGCCTTCCCTGCTTTTGGAACTTAGAAGGAAACAGTACCTAGTATTAAATTATCAGTTTTTTTAAGGTGTAATTTAGTAATAATTGGAGAACAAAATGTTATTAAAATGGCCTTAATCTCTACGAATTGGTACGTGTACAAGGAAAACCTCATCACCAATGGATTCCCTGCAGCGACATTAAACTTGATAATCACTCGCCCACAAGTAAAACAAATATTAATATTGGTTTAAATTTATTACCAGAGATGTAGTAGCTTGAGAAGTAAGCTTCACTACTGGTACGATACTACGTTCTGGTTGGTGTGTGCGCAAAGCAATTAGCCTATCAGTGGGATGTAAGTTGATACAATTTAAGGGTTTAATTACTTTGTTTTGTTCTGTTTCCGTGACCCCGCCCCACCTGTGCAGTCCAAGCATGCTGGTGTTTGGAGATGGGTGGCACTGAGGTGTTAAACAACACCATGGTTATCCAAGGTTCCATGTCCACTGTTGGTAGTGGCAGTGTCTAATCATGTAGCCCGGGTTGCTTCAAGACCTTATATTGTGAATAATTAAATTTTATTTTAATTATTAATTTTATTATTGGAGATGTGTTACAGAGAGATGCTAGACAATAAGATGGTTATTTAAGGTTTCTTGCAAACAGTTGCAGTAATGTCTAAACATATGGAATTCATCATGCACAAAAACCTATTACGAATAATTAAATTTTATTATTTGTTTAATGTATTGTATATATTACATGTATTATTTTTATTGAATTATGTTTATAAAAAAAAAATTAATGGGTTTAGAAAAAACCTATTTTTCCCCAAATGCTTTTGTATGTGTGTGGTATTTTTGGGTAATTCGACAGGACCATACTACAATTAACTGGAGACAGTGGTGCTAGAAAACTATGTAGACAATGCTTGGAATCATATACCATCAACGGATCACAGCAGTCTTATAGTGAACACAGACTAACTACAATGCCCACAGACTAACTGTGGTGCTAAACTAAGCACATAGAATAACCATAGACTATACCATGTATACAGCAGATCTACAATATCTGAAAAATCACAAACCACGGCATTCCATTATTGTAAATTATTTCTGCCCTAATGCTTTCCTGCTATTTATAATCAACATATTCTACAAGCTCAGTATGTTTAGAATACTCTGGCCAATGCTAATATGTATGCATGCGTTGATGCTGCTTCAAGTGTGTGATGTTTGTTTCTACAACCGACAAGATGAGTAGCTCAATGAGATCCTGGCAAACAGATACCGTAGCAATGTAATTACCAATTTTCCCCATATGAACATGCATCAGTTTCATTAATTTTATGTAGTGTTGTCTTCATAAAGAATTGATTCGCTACAATCGTCACAAATGGGTGAAAGATTCTTGAAGCAATGTTAAACTCCATAATCACTTACTCATTTTGCTACAAATACCAGTCCAGTTTGGATTAAAATAGATGTCTGGTTGTAAATGGGCGAAAGATTCGTGCAGCGATGTTAAACTCCGTAATTACTTGTTTACTGGTTTGGAAAACAGGAGATAAAAGCGATACTATAGTCTATATCACAGACCTGAGTTTATCCCAAATAAACAAAATTAATAAAGGGCCAGTGATATTTTTAGGACGTGTGCATTTATTATATTATTTGAACAATGAGGAATTTCCAAGCATCTACAGGCTGCAGGTGCTCTTCTTCGGTAAGACGACTGGTACCAGATTCCTCTAGTTGAGTTCCGAAATGAACTAGAAAGTTTCAACACAAAATCTCTTCTGGCCATTAATTTATTTTGTTCCATATATGTCTTCCATGAACAGTTAAACTGTCTAGGTTTGTCTTTGACAGGGTAAAGTTTCTTACTGTCACCTTTCAATCATTATCAATCTGTAGAAGATATGAGATACAGTAAATGATATACGGCCACCCTCTGGTACTACGTATTGTTGGTCTAGACTCTCCAGAGGCAGTGTATTGGTACAAACATTGGACTCCACTTTAACACGGGCATGTAATGTCTCAATGCTTGCTGTGTAGTTATCTCCCTTAGTTCAATGTTGTTGATGAATGGTTGTCCTAATGGTTGTCAATGAAATCCTTGATAGCTGCTGTGACCAAACTCTCTCACTCTCTTGCTGTAGCCTATGATGAGAAATCTGATTCCTCCTCTTAGTTTAAACATCTGTTTCACCATGGTTTCTGCTGACTGGGTGTGTTAGGAATGTGATGAAATGTCTGTTGGAGTGTTATGAAAATTGTTTGGGGTTTGACATCTGAGAAGGGAAAGCTCTTTCCCATCTGCAATGGGACAGTGTCCGATAGTTAAGCTTTTCTCAATAGACATTGCAGAGTTGTGGTATAGGTACACTATCATGAATAATATTATGGTATCCGTGTATTAAGTTTTAATGTACATGTGGGATATATGTCTAGACAATGTGTGTGGAAGCTATACATGATAATGACCATTCCGCTTGGTTCTTTGATACCTGGTGGCAATGGTCTACACATGGCGATTTACTTACCTCCGTGTTTAATGTGGGTCAGTTTCTATTGACTCAGGCCAGTGGGTTTGTTTGTTGAGAGATACACTTAAGGGGATGGAATGGTCCCTCCCACAACTCCGAATGTCACATGTGCATACGGATACCCCACTCAGTCGTCAAGGATCTAACACAACATGGTGTTTTTATCTTTGGCAGCACTTTTATCTGCCGGCTATTTCCATCCAGCGTGTAAATGGAAACATCAGCGGTGGAAAAAGATGTGTCCCAAAATACTCCATTAGCTGCGATCCCCATTAGCCACGATCCGAGCTGATGTATGTCGCTCGTGCATTCCGCTCAGGAATAATTAAAACTAGAGGTGGGTGGGACAGTGGTTAGTGCGTCAGATGACAAGACGGAAAGTCACGAGTTTTAATGTTGCTGGGATGGGGAAAGTTGTCGTGTATTTTTTTTGCAGTTATCTCCCTTAGTCACCAAGTGTTACAACTTAAAAGCACACATGTGATGTCACTAAATACTGAAGTAGAGTGTACAATCAAAAATACAATAAGATAGATTTCATTTAACTTCTTAGATTGCAATTGCAATCACTGTTCCATAGGGCATGTCAAGTTGCTTCCAGCAGATAAAAGGTTAAATTAACACCGAGTTTGACAGGATACTGAACTAATGAAACTCCTTTTCTGTCTGGTTTAACCATTTTGAAGGTCAATATGTCAGCCAGGGCCAGGGCGATATATTTCTCTGTGTTGAGATATTTACTGTAAGATATTTCTCAGACAAGCTCACAGGAAAGATCCTCTTGACCTTTGACCCTCTGGTTCCAACCTGTGACCCTAATACAGATTACGTAACCAATCATGTAACACATGCAATGATAGCCTTGAACCAAGTACATGCACTGTTTTCCATCTTGATGGATTTGGGTCAATGCCAGTGATTTAAGTACTCATAATTAAATAAGACAGAGGTGCCAAGTCTCCCGAAAATATAGCAAAATAAACCAATCTCGCGATTTCCCGGTTTTGATTTGCAATCTCCAGCAAAATAATCGTTTTATCTTGTTATTTGTTTTACACATATTTTTCGGGCAAGGCGCTTTGCGACTTGCAGGTATTTCTCCCTCTTTTCACATACTGTAGTAGGGAGATCTCCCTCATCACGCTCATTTCAACTTGGCACCTCTGATAAGAGCATGTATGATTATCAAAGGAAACATTGGTATGTTAGGTAAAAATTGGTATGGTAGATGGTAGATGTTGTTTATGTCATAATCTTGTGATGTGGCATTTATATAAACACAAAGGTGAAAGATCATGCACTCATATCAATACAATAAAGTAAAAATTGTCTCCATTTTAAACCGTTTTGTATGGTTTTTTTTGTGGTTTTTTTACTTAAAATGTTTACTAGTTTAATACTTTTTTTTAAGCTGCTTATAATTATACACGTAGTGTACATTTTGTATTATTTTTCAAAGTATGATGGACAAATACAATAAATCTGAATTGATCTGTTGATGTTAGATGTTGGGATGTGATAGGAAATTGGAACAGTACTGACAATACATCTAGTTAGCTGATATATGTCATGTTTGGCAGGTACTCTTGACCTAGGAGCTGGAACATGTGTGTGTATTAACAGATCTATAGTGTGTGATAATATGTTCAACATGTGGCATTGGCTAGGTGGCTATTTATATTATTTTTGTTAGTAATCTGATTTGCAGGTTATAATAAATTATGAATGTTGAGGAAGTATTAGCAGTGTGTTTTATGTTCAATTATTTATCCATCTTGATTAAAAAGTATGTCAAATATATATGTTTAAATACAGTCAAATTTTAGCATTGTCCATTATCACCAAGCAGTTATGAAGAGTACCATCAATTTTAGCAATTTGAGAATTATGAAAATCTATGGCAATATATGTCAAACATATGTGCTCTTTGTCATTGTCGACATAATAATTACAAAATATATTGTATTACTTTACACAAAACCTTGAGGTACAATGTGTAAAGTTTATGGGATTTGAACTCGAGTTCAGGTCCAACACTAGACTTTGCTAAAGGGGTACTAACTCCTCTGGCTGAGACCAGTAGGAGCATCTGGTATATCTCACACTGCTACATCTGTGACACAAAGTCTCATGTATTGTTTTCTGTTTCAGATACGCTGATGACTCGTACATGGCAGCTGCGGTCCGGCGGTCTCGCCGTAACTCTGGTGCCGGGAATTACAAGCGGTCGTCATCTGCCGCAGCCATCCGCCCCGGAGATGACGAGAATGTGAGACCGGACACCGATGCCAACAGCGTATTCGGCGACAAAAAACTGGGACGTCAGACTTGGAACAGCGAGTCTGCTCTGTCCCACAGCGTCGTAGGGCGAGATACGGTGCCTAACCTGCCAGGAAATATCCTAGCGTTCAAGGCCGATGTGGAACAGGTGACGAGCGTGAAAGCAATGGTGCAACCACTCCGCTCTCAGCCTTTAACCCAGCCACTACAGGCGCAAACGTTACCCACACAACCACCGCAACCCAGGCCAATGCAGGACAAAGTCCAGCCTATGCAAAACCACCCACAGCCTATGCAGAACCAAGTGCTAACGCAGAACCAAAACCCGAGCATTCAGATCCAGTCTCAGACCTCTCAGTCATCTCAACCCGCATTCCCCACATCCGCTGCCAAGCCTCCTCAGACTCTTTTCACCACGTCCATGACCGCATCACGCCCCACCAACCTGCACTCCCCCACATCCCACGTCCACTCCCCGATGTCCCACATGCACTCCCCTACATCCACCGCAGCCAAGTCCATGTCCCTCCCCGCAGGCGCGAGGCTCACATCTCTCCAGTCTCCCACAACTGCGGTCAGCGGAACTTTCATCACGCCCGTCGTAAAACCCATGCAATCCCCGTCACAACCTCCCGGAGGTCGTCCTCTCACCTCCATGCAGTCTCCCTCCAGCATGTCGAAGACCAGCCTGTTTTCTCCACGCCCTTTCGCATCGCAGCACTCCCGAGATGGGGGCGATGTGGAGGGAAAGAAAGACTCCACACCGAACTCTGTGAGAGACAGAATCTCTAAGATAGAACACAGCAGTAGTCGCAGGTTTGTGGCATCTCCCAGGACCGACTCGCAGAAGTTGGGGTCGCCCAAGCATACAACGGCGGCGTCCAAACCGGCTGACGGTTCCTGGAAGGCCGCGCCAGAGCAGATGCGGACCTCCTCACCCAAGACAGTTTCTGGAGGACAGCTGAGACCAGAGAACTCCTGGGAGACGATGGAGAACCTAAATCAAAGCCCTGCTCAGCCCGCTGCCCACAATAACCAAAGCAATTCTCAGACATCTCAACGCATCCTGAAGTCATGGAAGGATGACCAGTCACGTTCTCAGTACCCTCGCAACGAGTCTTTCAGTTCCTCCTCATCGAACTCCACAGCGAGTTCCGAGAGGAGATCCCGAGTTCCCGACCCTCATGATCGGAGGCCAAGTGGTCAAGATGATCAAGATCGGAGGTCAAGTGGTCCTGAGCCTGAGTGGAGGTCAAGGGCTCCAGATACCTCATCTCCAGCACAACAACAGCAACAGCAACAACAACAATATAAACATGTGTCTCCTGCAGATCCAAGAAGTCCTCAAACTGCTCAGTTCAGTCAGAGTCCGTATAACCAAAGACAGCCTCGTCAACCCTACAGTAGTGCTCATAGACCCCATGAACCATCATCTCGAGGTTCACTTGAACCGTCCCCTAGAGGGTCACATGAACCGTCCCCTAGAGGGTCACATGAACCATCCCCTAGGGGTTCACATGATCACTCCTCTAGGGGATCACATGATCACTCCTCTAAGGCATCACATGATCAGTCCCCTAGGGGGTCACGTGATCACTCCTCTAGGGGATCACATGATCAGTCCCCCAGGGGATCACATGATCAGTCCTCTAGGGGGTCACATGAACACTCATCTCGTGTCGTAGACCAATCTAGACTTTCGTCCAAGGAATCTCACTCAACTTCGCCTCGACATCGCGAGCGAAAACACAGAAATTTACCTCCACGTGACCAGGAGATCAATGGCGTTCACACGGACGCTCCCACTCCCAGTCCACGAACAAACTATCCTCAATCGGGCGTGCATAAAAGTTTCAACGAACCCTCTCACGTTCACGCCATCCCCAACGAAAGGCTCAACGACCTCAACAACCCCGATAGTGCCAGGACTACGAACAATAAGTTAGAAAGTGTCTCCAGTTCTCCGGTCGTTCGAAAGCCGGCGAATGCCTCCGATACGATGGTCGTCCCGATCCATCACGGCCGCCAGCGTTCACAGGAGGAGATCGAATGTGACGAGCAGGCAAAGCAGTTGGCCATGGAGCTGGAGAACACGGACAAGAAGCTGTCCGAGGTGCTGTCCCAGGACCACAAGCGCATGAAGTACATGGACGGGATGTTCATGGACTCGCCCACGGAACTCAGCAGACGGCCGTCCAGCAACAGACTTGTGTCCAAGGCAGACAACTCTTCCACTTCACCAAAGGGAGACAACTCTTCAACAGACAGGGTGGAATCTATAAAATCTGAAGAAAAGTAAGTAGCTGGGGGTTTTTTAATCGTTGTTTTTTTTTTATCTGGATTTATTCTGCTAAATACAAAGCCATTTATTATCAGCAAATGATAGCATGTTGCACTGATAAATTAAGTCAAGTCGTCTATATCTGTGTTAGTTATATAATTAGCATAAAAATTGGCAACTCATGCCAAATTCAGATATCTGGAAATTCAGTTATCCGCACGATTTTACCGGGAACGCAACCGACCGGATAACCGGGGTTCGACTGTTAGGAATTTATTGGGCAATGATATTGGTGCAATAGATTACCCTTCTATTTTTACATAAAAAAAATGGCGACATCTGTATTGGTGTATGTTAGAAAATACACAAAATGTGCTTATGTATGTCCTATAGTGTAATACTGCAAAATAGATTTACCTTCTATTTTTACATTCATCACGTATATGAGTGAAAGATTCCCGCTGTAACGAAAGATAATAAAATAAATTATCACCCATTTGAATGAAATATGCTTGATTTACAATGAAAACATTATTTGGTAGTTTATTTATTATGCCAATATATATTCTGCTAAATACTGTACATCAATATTTATACAAGCGTATTTTAGTAGTGTTACTTCAGACTAACATATGTTCGCATTATTTTGCTGTTAAACTTGGAGAAGCATTACTTACTCTGCAAAGATAAGTCCTCTGAAATACATCATCACTAGATAGACCAGGGCGCCAGACCAGGAAATGCTAACCTTTGGAATCGGTATCTCTCAGTTCCTCTGCTATTTAGCACGTCGGTTATCAGAGCCTGCCCAGAGCCTACAGGCTTGTGTAGTCCCCACTGAGATAATCAGCCCGTAGCCTGATTAGAGGCCGAGTAAATCAAGGAACTTGATGATGACATTTGTGATCATTTTTGATAATGGTGGTAGTCACATGACCACATGCAGTTAGAGTTTGTAGTCTGAGCGGCCATTTCCATGTAGGAGGTAGTCGTAGGTTGTTGGAAAGATGTATCGTAGTTGGATGCGACCGGTGGGGACACAGAGGCAGTGGTATGGAATTATTTTGAATATTTAAAACATTTTCGTAGTCAATGGTCCTTTATAGAAGAAGTGCAATTTTGAAAGCATCAGTCAGTGGGTAATGATGTTATTGGTTTGAGGTTGGGTTGAGTTAAGGATGTTAGCTGTATCAGAATCCATTGATATCAAGCTCGAGAATGGCATGTGAATATTTTAGCACTAATTAATGTGAACATTGTAATATTCTTGTGTAGTGTAAATATTGTAATAATATGAAGAATGTGAATATTATTAGTAAACATATTGCCCTGGTTGTGTATTAACATGTTGCCCTGGTTGTATGTTAACACGTTATCCTGGTCATACATTGCATTGCAGGCGTAGAAATAAGTGTAAATTTCCAGATAGCCAGGAGGGTATGCCAGGAGTGTCCTAAACATCTGAGGGCCCTTAATTTTAATGAAAAATTTAAATTGTAATAAAATATAAAAAACTTTTCAAGGTAACGTCAATATGCTTCTCAATAATCATACCAGAAAACTATTAGGTATACCGCAATTGAGGTATGAACATGCGTGATTATGCATATTTATATACTTAATAAACTTAGATTCATGATTTTCTTTAGCAAGTTTTATAAAAGAAAACGGACTACTTGTAATAAAAATCAAGAGGGCCAAAAGGGCACGCCAGAAATTAAGTTAGCATGCCTGACAATGGTTTTAAGTGCCTTTGACCCGCAGGCACACATTATTTCTACCCCTGCATTGGTTGTATGTTAACACGTTATCCTGGTCATACATTGCCCTGGTCGTATGTTAACACGTTGCCCTGGTTGTATGTTAACATATTGCCCTGGTTGTATGTTAACACATTGCACTGGTCATATGTTAACATATTGCCCTGGTTGTATGTTAACACATTGCACTGGTTGTATGTTAACACATTGTACTGGTCATATGTTAACATATTGCCCTGGTTGTATGTTAACACATTGCACTGGTTGTATGTTAACACATTGCCCTGGCCGTATGTTAACATGTTGCCCTGGTTGTATGTTAACACGTTGCACTGGTTGTATGACGTTGCCCTTGTCGTATGTTAACACGTTGCCCTTGTTGTATGTTAACACGTTGCCCTGGTTGTATGTTAACACGTTGTACTGGTGGTGTGTTACAGCAGGGGTGCACTGCCGGCCACGTACTTCAACTCGTCCTCCAAGGCGCTGGTGGAGATGGAGCTCCGGCGGAATGAGGACGTGGGGAAGGACATCATCAAGGACCTCCATGACAATGACGCTCTCAAGAAGCAGAAGGTGGGTGGCGGGAGGACATTGGTGCGGTGAACGGCTTCCAGTATTGATGTAGTCATTCATTCAGGATTAAGCCATGTGGTAGTGCAATGTTTGGACGTCAAAGCCAAAGGTTCTGGGTTCAAATCCTGTCCCTGGAGACCAGTATCAATGTTCGTGAATGTTACATTTCTGATGCGATATTGATAGGGTGCACTGTCTGTAGAGTAGCAATACAGTTGTCATCCTTGGTCTGTCGGTACCAGCCGGTGCTCACAGGTTTACTGCAACATTCAGCTCTGTGGATGCTGTGGCTTCCCTCCTGCCATATACTCACAAGCTGTAATACAAGTGAAAGAATCTTGAAAGTGACTCTAAATCACAATTTAAAAAAAAAAATTAAAAAAAATTAAAATATATAGTTTGGTAAACATTCATCCTCACAGAGTATTTTGGAAAAGAGTTGGAAATGAGTTGTTCCTCCTAGGTGGGGAATATGAGGATATGAAGGAGGCTACGTTCACATTACTGCTAAATGGTTTCAATATGAACAGGTCACTAGTGCAATAGACTATATACATGACAAATCCAAACACATAAAACCCTACCACAACTGAAATATAAAATACACAAATTTAAGATAACAATTGTAAAAAAATATATATAGTGTGGTAAGAATGGTGATGACGGTTGTTGCCTGTTTCTCCCACCAGGAGGAGCTGATGGAGAAGCTGTACGCAAAGCTGAAGATTCTGAAGGAGGAGAAACTGTCTTTACAGGAGGAGATTGATGAGAATGAAGATCTGGGAAAGAAGGTGGGGATTTTATGTGTGCTTCAAATGTTCTAGCAAATGAAGTGAAGTAAAATCACTGGAATATTCTTGTGGTCCGAACAGAAGACTGAGCATATTCCAGTGATTTTACTCCACTTCATTTTACCAGTAGATGGTGGTTGGCCAGATAATTTAATTAATGGCGTGTGGTAGTACCATTGTAGAACGTTTTGGAGCCAAAGGTTCTAAGGTTAAATTCCGCTCTAGCAGGCCGGCATACATGTCTGCGAAAGTTGCCTTTCTGACGCGATATCGATATGATGCACTGTCTGTAGAGTGGCAATGCAGATATCAGCCTTGGTCTTATCAGTACCAGCCGGTTTACTGCAACATTCAGCACCACGGATGTTGCGGGTTTCCTCCTGCCGGGCTTATGTATACTTGGCAATGTTGGGTATAAACATTTTGCTGAACTTTTCAATCCCATTTCTAGCGATATGGATGAGTCTATTCCCCTCGTTCGAGCTGTATCCGCTCGATTGAACAGTCGGCTCGTTCGGGGTGTTTCCCGAACCTGTTTAATGTCGAACCTAGCTGATTTATACAAAAGAAATGTCCCTATGCTCATGTGCACGTCATGGTCACCAGGTGGCGGAGTCTGTGGAGCAGCACGCGGAGACGCAGACGGAGAAGGACAAGTTCAGCCGCTTCCTGGACGAGCTGGAGAAGATTGTCCGTCTCATGTTGAACCTGTCCGGACAGCTGGACCGCGCCGAGAATGCAGTCCAGAGTCTCGGTCCCAGCACTGATGCCAAGATAAAGGTGAGTACAAGTGTATTGATCACAGTTGACCCCCATATAATCGGACGTCAGATAACCGGTTCCCTCGCTATCCGGACGGTTTTTACTGGGAATTAATATTTTCCTATATAAAATGACTCAGATAACCGGACATTCGGATTACGTATAATATGTGTTCAGATAACAGGACGATGAAAGAACTGAGAATCGCTAAATAGTCGGCTGCTAGTAGATCAACGGTTTGTTTAGCAAATTAGGTAAGGCAGCCATGTTGTCAAAACATATTAGACCGAAGGCGGCAGTAAACAGGACAGTG
>JAUTBZ010142450.1:0-27866 GCA_032361785.1 Lepetodrilus galriftensis | reverse complement strand
CCATATCGAGATAGAGAGGAAGAGGAAGAGGATACAAATATTCATTTGTATCAGTGTAGTGTACAGTTAATATCAGTATTAATGCAGCATTTGAAACGTGATCACCCAACAGTATTTAAAAGCACACTTTCATGCATCTAGCCTCACTAAAATAATAATATTGTCTTATTCACCATGTTATATATGTATATAATCTGTATATCTCATGTGCCACCGTTGGTGGCTCACAGATTAATAAAGAAACTGAAATTGAAACGGCGAATTCTCCCTAGGGTAAAACTCAGCATTCAATGTTGTTTTATGATTCAGAAGTGATTATATTTCCCTATAGAGCCCCGCCCAGTTCCCCTCTGTGATCCGTTTCACGAACCAATAATAGCGGAACACTTCATGTACAGTATCGTGAACATTTTGCAATAAACATCCCAGGATGAAGAAACATAGCACGGCGTCTATACACACAACAACCAGATGCATATTTGTTTATTACTGTATCCCTATTTCAGAATACAAAACTTGTATCTGAACCGTGCAAGTATATTACTCAGTTCGTATATAGCTTTGTGAAACATATCTGCGGTATAGGGCCTATATACAGCTTGAAGGCCGGAAATTGGTTTGCAATGTCACAAAGCGACACAAAGCGACCGATGTGTAGCTAATATTATATAATCACCAGTTTCTTTAATGTGCACAGAGAAATGGATATATTCTAGCAGCGTTGAAAATACCAGTCCTATACAACAACAAGAAGCCGTACACAGTCTAGCAGTGATAGTAGACAAGTAGTATGAGTTTATAATACTGGTTGATTGCAGTGTAATAATCTATAATTATATGTCATCGGTTCACATGCAATCCCAGTCGGTAAGTAGAACTATAGATTATTTGCACACACACACACACACACACACACACACACACACACACACACACACAGCGTACAACACCATTGGTAATATATCTACATGCAACATCAACTTGAAGAATTAGAAGTGCTTAATCATATATGCTTTAATCTTGACACTAAGCACGGAAGGCGACATTGGTTGTATATAAGTGGATACTGTATAGTAGGACGTATGACAGGGCAAGTACGAGTTCACTACGAGAGTACGCTCTGCACATACTTACCTATGTGCACACTGACTGTAAGCCGCTATCATAGCTTACAGTGCGCCTCTCATTTGTAGATCTACTCCACCAGTCGCGTACTTCCCATAGTGCACTCAGTGACCCGGGCAATCTGTCAACGAGGCAATCCATTGACAGAACTGAAGTCATCCGCCGCGATTGGTCGAGCTGCTTGCCAATCAAAGAGGAGGCGGGGCAACGATAACGTACGCATTCCAAGCATGTTGACGAAGCTAAGTAATCGAGTGAAACATTTAGAAGCTTTCTCCATTCAGTAAAACGTATTGCCTTTCGCTAATGCAACTCAATCAAGCAGTTTTTAATGAAACGAATTGTTATCGCGTTTTCTAGGTAAAAAAACAACACATAATATGTTCAAAGGCATGCGGTGTGGAATGACGTAACTTGATCCAGAATAGGTAGTCATGTTCTTTGATGTCCAAACGACGCTCATACACTCCAGTATTTGCGGCCTGTTCCTGGTAGCGTCACCTGAACCCTTCCAGATTGGAACTGCTCATGTTGGTTCATATGCGATTTATTCAAACACAGGCCGATACTTGTTTTGTCGACGAAAACGAAGTTATTTGTCGCAAACAGACACCCAAGTTCAGGTGCATACTCATACCGGCTGCTGTTTCGCACGTTTTCCATAGCGCTTTCCACGGAATAAATGCAAGAAATGACATTTTATTCCGTAGAATGACATACCCTTAGCCTGCACCCAGTGACCCCGGCCAGTTGGGATACACTGCAGTGGACGCAGAGGGCTCACGTGTTTGGCAGGAACTAGTACCGTCTTGCACTCGAACCGCATCAACGGTCCGTTTCCCCCCAAAACACCGTATTTCTATATTAGTACGTTAACCCGCCACACATTGAATAATTAAACAATTTCACTTAGTGAATTAATATGAGTAATAAGATATTGAAACTGCGGCAAAATACAGTTAAAACACGCACAGACATATTATGTAAGAACATTTCCGTTAAAATGCGTTGTGGAACATTCCGTATGGACATGAACAACGTTTTTACATGGTCAAACCTTCCATGCGCAACGTGTGTGTATGTTATGACGGACTTCTACCAGTTCACACTTCAGATAGAAACTCACGGTTAGATTTAGAAGTATACTTGACGATATTTACGTACGTAGAGTTGTAGATCCCGGGATTGAAATTACTAAATATTGTAATACCTTCCATGCTTTTTAATAACACCGCAGGAAGTCGTATGCAAGTATAGTATGATGTCTCAAAATCTGTGATACTACGAACACACTTTCTCCCTAATATGAACCATATTGACTGGTTAACGGAAATATATATTAAACTATGCGGAACATGCTCAACTGCGATTCCCTATCCTTAAACTAATTACTTCTGCATCTATCTATATCTTTCTCTCTACCCCTGTCTGAATATCTGAGTTGTATCTCAACAAGACTAATTATTATTTGAAGATACACCTAAAGCTTCGATATATTGTATGTTTTAAATAATGTCGTACATGTTTAATTTCGTATAGACGAAATACGCGCAGAGTATAGTGTGATATTGGACGAAGTGACCGTTTAATACTTTAAGCAATACACTGAGATTTATGTGTGAAAAATAGGATAATTAGAATGTTGATAAGTGTCTGGCTGTGCTGTTGAATACATCCTTAGCACACAGACAGGAGCGGTCTATGTTCTTTTAAAAATAAGTCAACGCGTCTATGTTTTTTCCTGGATGAAATCACAAATATATTCGTTAATAATAAAGATGAACTTTTTAAAATGATGAGCGCAACCGATTCATATTAACGAAGTACAACAATATCATACAAGAGCACATTATTTACTTACCTTCATCGCATTGCGTTTATTACTTCGTGTACGTATCTGTAATTTTAAAACTCCCAAAAAGATGAATTGAATTAAAATTTCCGCAATGAGGAATCAAAGGCCACTGTTTAGATATGTACATGTATGTACACTTGCTCGTATATCTACAAACTGACGAACTTGCCAGCGCAACTTTCTGCAGGCGCGATTTGCATAAATGTCAACTAGAGGCAAGTCAACTAATTTCGTAATTGCATATTTCTATGTTTGGTAAAGGGGAATCTACCAGTGACCAGTGCTCACAAGCCCAGCCCAAGCATCCGATTGGACAATGTCGGATCCTACAATAACGCCCGTACCCACTGTTTATATATACGTGCGCCGCTATGTACGGGCTGACCCTAGTATTTAAATGATTTCGTCTATTGCCGGCCTCAGTGCGCTGTCCGTAGAGCGCCTAGAGGAGACGAGCAGAGGTGCGAATACTCCCCTAGTTGAACGTCGACCCGGCACGCTACTGGTCGGCCGCGCTATAGTAGTGGAGTAGAGAGGGTTTAGTCTACTCCTCTTGCCACACCGCAGCTGTAGTAAAACCGTTAGCCCGAGCACACTCAGAAGGCAGTACTCTGTCGCAGGGCTACGCTGTCTCTGATCCGCCCGCCTGGGAGGGCGCTATATACTTGTCAACTGTTGTGGAGAACTCGGACTGTCTATTATATTTTTTTTACTGGTGGACTTTTCAGCTGCTATGGCCGAATCTGTGCTAAGACGGGTGGCCTCGCATAGCCGGGTGCTTCTTACCCGAGGACAGAGGAAATCTAGTGGAAATTGTCGTGTTTTTACGGAAGCCTCCGAATCATCCGACATATCAATAACTGATGCCTCTCCAAGAACCTTCGAGGAGTTGCCGGGACCCCCGGGACTGCCGATTGTAGGCACCCTACCGGAGTATTTTCGGAAAGCTAACCGAGGACAAATGCACGAAGTTCAGGTAAGTCTACTGGTTTCAGTCTACTCACTACACGTTTAGTAATGATTGCACTAATGGTTGCAGCCCCCTAAGTAACCCACGTGCTTGCGGTTTGAGCGTACCTGGTGATGATATAAGTTAACACTCTCCCAGGTGAGACTTGCGCCGGTGTGCATTGGCAGTGTTTACTTGTTCGACATTTTCGTATTTGAACCCCGTAAAGCGGCTACGAGAAGTAATTTGGAAATACCCCGATGCTTAGGATGACATCTTAGCTTCAGGTGACCGCGCGGCAGAGAAGGGCTTTGTCCCGTAGGAGCTCATGACAAAAGGGAAGGGGAACAATGCCGATTCACAAAAGGGGGAGGGGTGTATCTAGATCTCCCTCTGGGTCTCAACTGACAAACTATCATGATTTACCTGCCGACTGCTCAAAGGGAAGCTAGACCATCTGCCCTTGTCCTCCAAGACTCAGAATGGCGCGATGACATACCCCAATGCTGGCCCACATCGCGATATCGTTGACAAAATGATTCATAATTCTCTTCTCTTGAACAGCTGTTCGAATAATGTTATCTTAGAATTGATAATTACTTAAACACTAACTATTTCTAAAGCAGAACAGCTCGAAGTCGCGTGAGTAGGCAATCATTAAACACCAAAACACGGACGTTTACGATCAGCATTACTGAAATTCGCACACTTATCACTGAATATCAACTATTTTCACGAGTATAGAAACAGCCGACCGCATATCACTGATAGGTAATGCCGATAACAACACAACAGAAGAATACATTGAACAGACGGCGTGCGCTGCTAAAACTATGCATGCTTACTACCCAAGCTTGTACCTAACACTTATATCTCTGAGTTAACCACTTTGTAAGGACATACTGAGTTTGATATTTCGTCCGCAAACTCGGCACTATCTGATGTTGACAGGCAGTGGACGTGCATGCGGTCCACTAAGACACTGACAGTCCCACAGACAACACCTTCAAAGCATTTCCGACATCACTCACCATCCTTGTACTGTTACACGAGTCTTAAAGGATCGATTTAACAGATGCAGTTTTAAATCAATACATTGTTAGAAGGTGTCAATCCTTCGTATCAGTTGTATCCAGTCCTGTTGAACAAGTAGTCCAATCCTCAGTGTAGTCGTAGTCGTATCATTGTACTTTATAGTAAATACTGAACATTTCTTATACTACATGTAGTTACCTTTTAATGGTTCTAAAATATGTGTATGTGTGTGTGTCTTTGTATGTGTGTGTGTGTGTATGTGTGTGTCTTTGTATGTGTATGTGTGTGAGAGAGATTAGCAAACCTGAGATGTAGGTTCTGCATAGATCGCGCGTGGCAGCATAGAACTACGTTAAAGCCGACAATAAAATGGAGGCAGTATTAGAGATACGTTTCTTTAACACTTCCCACAATAGGAGCGATATCACTGAGCAGATTTCAATAGAAACGAGCAAACAATTGACTTCACAAAATGCTATGTAACCCTGGAGTTGGGTCAGTGACGGAGGCCGGAAAGACACAACATGTAAAGAAGTCCTCATTCTGCTTGGCTCTAAACCCTTCATCGCGATGACCAAAGTCGCATAGTCTATTATATACGTGCTAATAGATTTCTCACTGCTATGAAAGCCTATTGGGGACATCTCGCAGCGGGATATCGATATGCTAGCTCAACATGAACCCAGCGGCCTAGAAGATCTAGTACAAACGTAAATACGCATTGTGGCAGACGTTTGAAGGGGTGTTTCTCATCAGGCCCGCCTATGCACATCTTCTATACTCAACTAAGTCTCATTTGCTCTGCCTAGAAGATGAGAATCGCTTCCCTTTTCAACCATCGACAATACACTATCATCATTCCTCTACTCTCTGAATCCAAACTCAATACATATATTTCTATGGTGGGACAGCATGTGAGCTCTCCTCGCTAGGAACTCAAGTCTTGGCAGTTGTTTCGCTAAGTCGAGGTAACAGAGCCAGTTCGATTTGAGTGCAGCCTGGCGGATTAGACGCATGTTTACCCAGTCGACAGACAGGGATTGAACGCGATTGTACTTTCTAAGGATATTCAAACGTCGTGGGAGGATGCTGCAACACGCGGAAGTGTCTCCTCTGCATCTATATATTAAGTTTTACACAAATAAACATTATAGAATTCCTGGATCTTACATAATTCCCCGCATAATGGCGATACGTATTAGTATATACACCGGCGTGCTACAGGGATACTGTGTACGACAGTTGTTATTGCTCATGAACACGGAATAGTGGAATAGTGTATCTCAAAGAAACGCGTTCATGCTGAAATACATTAATTTCTTAATCTTCAAAAGTACATGTTCTTGATGTATGAATAATGAGTGTTATACTCTATTACTTAAACAAATACTGGTGGACTTTCTAAAACTAAAAGAATAATACTGTATACAACATTTTACTAATCTTCTACATTGAAGTATATCTGATATATTACACATATTGAAATCATAATTTATTACTAAGCTATTTCATACCTACGATGACCAAGAACAGTGCGATTTAGTGATAGCAGTTGGTTTAGTTTAGTTTAGGTTTGTTTTAAAGACAAAAATAGCATTGTCTCTGTGTTGATGTCTAGGACATATATCTGTTGAGTCAGGTGAAGGTAAGACAGAGAAATATGATAGACATAGCGGCACTGGGCCGTGACCAGTACATCGGCACGCGTGCCCATTGTAGTCAGTTTCAAAAACCAAAATCCACAGTCAAATCCCACCACCCCCCTTCTTCACCTCTCTGGCCAAGACACGTAGTCAGTGGTTCTCCGCCTTCTACATCTTCACATTCTACAACTTCACCTTCTACAACTTCACCTTCTACAACTATCCCGATGAACACGTCAACGTAGATGCTATTGGAGCAGGAGTGCACTATATGTCATTCATCGTAGAATCTACGCGTAATACGATCTCCTAATAACTGCGTGCCGTGTGTGTGTGTGTGATTTATTGAGTTACAATGTTTTCAAATTGGATGTTACACGTGGTTTCTAACGTCATGCATAAAACAGACAACCTTTTCATTTAATGATTGTCAGATAGTATATACCCGACACTTTTATGGTTAGGATATCTGTTGGTTGTTGCTAATGTTTCATCATGTTGATGACATGAATGTCTGTCCGGTTTGGATGCGTGTCACTCATTTTACTGCCCTCCACTGGGAGTGCATACAGCATACAGCATGCAGCATACATCTGCAGTACAGCATACAGCACACAGTATACATCATACAGATGCAGTAGTACAGTATACAACATACAACATACAGATGCAGTACAGTATACAACATACAACATACAGCTGTAGTACAACATACAACGCACGTGTAGCAAGAGTTCCTGGACTATTTGATAAAACAGGGCAACACGGCTTAAAAAACCCGCGGACATCTTACCGTGTTATAAAATTAGGCTCAGCCTAGGACATATTGTCACATTTTGATATCAAAATACATATATTGTATTGACAAATGCGAATCAATGATTGGGCAAAGTTATATAGAAAGCATATATATACATATCTTTTCCACCCATTTTTATTTATCAATTATTAGGTTATCATTGCATCATCACTGTCATTGTCAATACTATTAGTGCTGTTATCATTATTATTCATGTTGTTATTATTATTATTAATACTATTAGTATTATGTGTAATATTAGTAGTAATAGTGGTCGTATATATGAGGTAAATTGTACTACTTGCAGTTAGTGTAAGTATCGAATAATGGGTCTACCGACAATAATACGTAAAACAATTATCTTAGAATATGTAGAACCACAGGAAACAAATGTATAACTAGTTTACAACTTTAGATACATGTTTAACAAATGCCGGTATTTATTAAAAAGACGTATCATATTTAACGATGAACATTTTAAACCACCGTATTGATCTGCATATATATATTTGCATTATACCTGAGCGATTTTGAACAAACCGTTGTCGTATTGTAGTGTAGGTTTAAAAGGAAACGTCCCATGCATTATATCTTACCAGTGAGCATTTGTGTTCCCCGTTTGTCCCCAGTTCATCTTGTTCCCGGTGGAGTCTGGTCCGCCTGATTAACAGTGCTAAGCCCCCATCAAAGAACTGCTAATATCTACCGGGTCGGGGTCGGGCTTTAACAATCTCAGACATTTGTCTAGTGTTTTAAAGCATGGCATTCGACGTTTCTTGAACTCCGCGCACCCCGTGACGTTTGTTTAGTATTAAATTTAGTATTGGTCCAGTGACCGGAAGATGGTGTAGGGAGTTTTAGAGATCAAATATGATTCACCAAAATAATGGATATATTTAAATAAACCAATAAATATTATATTTAAATCCAGTGGTCATTGAAGACAATAGGACATTGGCACTTTGAATTTCAGAAGCAGTACTTGATGGTTAGATGCGAAAAACAACGAAATACTAGGAATTGTCAAATTGATTTAAAACTATGCAGTATTGAGCTAAACAAGTATTCGAGCAACAACATGCTGCGCACCAGAAAGTAAACCAAACCCGAGGGATCAGCACTCCATGCGGCGACCCAGTTTGGGGGTAAACATACATGACGTCCTTATAAAGCACATTGTGAACTAAGTCACCCCAGCAGATAAAAACACTAAACACAAAAATAAATCGGTTAACTTTTTTTTCTATCAATATCACAAATGTCTGTGTCCCAAAAAAAGGAAAGAAAGAAAATAAAAGCAAAAAGCTCCGCGATGTGGTCGTTGTGCTCGGCACTGAGTGTTAGACAGGGAGATGTGTTTAGGTGGCCTCTGTTAGACTGCAGGGAGTTATATTGATAGGGCTTCTACAGGGAGATGTATTGAGGGGGCCTCTATTAAACTGTAGGGAGATATATTGAGGGGGCCACTACAGGGAGATGTATTGAGGGGACCTCTACAGGGAGATGTATTGAGGGGACCTCTACAGGGAGATGTATTGAGGGGGCCTCTACAGGGAGATGTATTGAGGGGGCCTCTACAAGGAGATGTATTGACGGGGCCTCTACAAGGAGATGTATTGACGGGGTCTCTACAGGGAGATGTATTGAGGGGGCCTCTACAAGGAGATGTATTGACGGGGCATCTACAGGGAGATGTATTGAGGGTACCTCTACAGGGAGATGTATTGAGGGTGCCTTTACAGTGAAATGTATTGAGGGGGCCTCTACAAGGAGATGTATTGATGGGGCCTCTACAAGGAGATATATTAAGGGGTTATTTACAGTGAAATGTATTAAGGGGGCCTCTACAGGGAGATGTATTGAGGAGGCCTCTACAGGGATATATATTAAGGGGGCCTCTACGGGGAGCTGCATTGAGGGGGCCTCTATTAAACTGTAGGGAGATGTATTGAGGGGGCCTCTACAGGGAGATGTATTGAGGGGGCCTCTATTAGACGTCAGAAGGACGGTCGCTGAGACTCTGACCAAGGGAGTCAACACAGGGTGACGCTCCAACTCGCGATCCTTGCTGTATTGACACGAGTATGCTGGCCTTGAATTCCCAGTAGCTATGGCCAGAATCCCCCACAGGGGTCGCTCGGTTGACATCTGACTCCAAAAGTATGCATAACCTAGAAATGCTGATCAGCACGAACGTTCTAAGTGTTTATAATGGAGAATAATTTAGTTTGTTGGGTTGAACTCTATACTTTAGACTCCTACGAAAAATAATTATCCTACAAATGCAGATCGAATAGTAAAGAATGCTGCTGCACTTTGTGGAAACATATCTAGCAGTATTCTTGCATTTTGAATAGCATAGGCCTATACATCTATACATACCGGTAGAATACTTCAAATACACTATCCATGTACTTTGGAAACACGTAGGACACTATTCGGCAGCAAGCGTGTATATGGACATTGGTATTGTTATATGTACAGGTAAATTATATAAATATCCTTTGGAAATATGATGCTAGCCTCGTTCTATCTTGCATTCTCCAGTAATTGTTGGCAGTGTGTATTGCGCGATCTCCCCTGAGGAAACGCAGGACCAATCTGATGGACGGTTTGCACTGACACGGGTGCATGTGCTTCCAGTCTTGTTTGTTGATGTACGGCTCGTGAATCGCTGCTGAGAACAGGTGCAAATATTTATGACTAAGCTGGTTCTACTTTAGTTCGGAACCTGGCCGCTAGGTGGGGTATGAAGCAGCAGTGGGTTATTTGTAGTGAGCATGCACATCCCAGTGCCAGATAGCCCCCAGCCACATGTCCTATTGATAACTAGAACATTGAGTAATTCACTGCCGGTAATACTTGACTTTTACCTGCGTGACATGGCACCCGGCATTGACGCAGTAGTAGGTTATCCTAATATATTGCATATATCCGCGTATGTCAACATTTAAGCTATGAAACGTACTTTAGCCATTGTAGATAGACAAGACTTGCCCTAGAAAAAGCGTCTTTAAGGAGGGAAAAAAAACATCCTCATGTAAGAAAATTCAAATGGGGTTGGCGATCCAACGCTTGTGCCTACATCATGGACATACTAAGTAAACACCCGACCTCTCCTTCTCTCGCTCTCATCAGACATTGACCTAGAACCCTTTACAAAAGTCCAAATCCAAACTTAGTGAGGAGTTCGCCTGACGTCTGAGGAAGCACACGGCCCCGTCCCTTCCAGCTTGTTTGTTTGCGCCATCATATTTGGAAAGCTCAGGTGGTCAAATGAATAGGCTATCTATCGCTAGCCAGTGGTCAAGCAGTTATTTAGCAGGTCTTATTTGAGCTTCTCGCCTGACGGGAGAGTGTTACAGGGCTTGGACACGACTTGAATTGTTGAAATAAGGGCAAATGTCGCCAGATCGTAATATCGGTAGAGAATCTGTACCTCAAACATTGACAATTACCCCAGCAAACCAGGCCAAAACAATTCTAAGATTGACTTGCGATTCATTCAAACATTCAAAAGGTCGTTGTCTGTTTAAAGTGGATTCGTTTCGACAAAACTCTTCTTAAGCATTATTAGCCTTCGCATGTTTCTGGGGCTTATATGGTCTACCTCGGGGCCAGAACACTTTGTTTTCACAACACCTTCGTTTTACTCATTAGCCAGATTTAATCCACTTTCTATATAGGATTTCCTCTACAAACATTGCTATCCTGCTTCGTTGTACGTACCACTGAATTGTCCATAAGTATCCTCCCTCTATCTCTTTCTCTATTTCTTACTATTTCTCTCTATCCTTATATTTATCTCTCCTCTCTCCTGTTTCTCCATTTCCTTCTCTCTCTCTATGATGACATAGTATAACAGTATGAGAAGAGTAAGGCAGGGTGAGCTAGGGTGAGTTAGTGTGAGTTACAATGATGCAGACGGAAGGTAGAGTGAGAGACGACGGTGTAGCATCCTAGGTTATGATAAGGTAGGACGAACCACTGTTTCCCAAGAGTGAGGTAGGGTGATACATGAAAAGTAGAACTGGAAGAATCGACACGTGTTTTACGCATACTGCGCCACATAATTAGAAAACGCTTTCTGTAAACAGTTGTAGAAACAGTGACAAGCCTCTTTGTGGTGTCTCTCTCAGGAATAGTAGCAACGTTATTTCCACACTCCTTATAGACGGAGCAGCACGCTAGGTATTCACAAACTGGCTCTGAGAGTTCTCAGTATCTCATATGGCAGGTGTGGGGAACATGTTCTACACATGCGGACAATGGATAGTTGCTATATCTTCACCATACCTTCGGCATCCAGATATAGACTGGCATAGAACTATCTCTTACTCTAGTTCTGCAAACACGTCACCTGATTATAACTGGTATAGGAGCATACGTGTTGTAAAGATTTAAGCAATCAGGACACAGTTCTACGATTAGTTTGACCCAATTCGTTGTCCATTCATTTATTACAGGAATTGTATGTACAAACAGGTAGCTATATACACGTAGGTTCATACATATAACATGATCTTGTTTCGGTGAACATACTTCACGGTCTCTAGACCTATTCTGAAAGTACTCGTTCTTGCCTTGAAGAGGTCACTGTTCTTGAAGTCCAGAAAAAGGGTCTAAGATCCCTCGGTTAGTGACGACCACCTCGATACGTAGACCATCAGTGGAGTCATTGTAACAGGAAGGGTAACAGAAGAGAACCTTGTACTTGATCTAAACTAAGTCAGACTACGCGAGGGGTGCCCACCACGAGACCGGCTAGTTAACAAAGGATGAACTCGGCGATTGGTTCATCCCCTCGCGTGGCAGCAGGCAACAAGGCCTCTGGGGGTCAACTTTAGGGACTATATTGTCCCCTGATACAAGGTCGTGCACAGGAGGACAATAAGACGCTGTCCCTCCCTATTGTCAAACTTCCATGAAGTGTCGTAAAAAAAAGGAGTCTTTAACTCTTTACAAAATGTTATCAGTCCCATACCAGTTAAACTCCGCGGTGCACAAGGCATTCCAGTGCGTCCACGTGGAATAATGTCCACTAGTCACGTCAATGCACGTCAGCCGGGGGATCCCATCAAGGGGGGCATGCTATTGATTGCACATCGTGTGTAGTACCTTGCACCATGGAGGGTTAATCCTGACCATCTGCAACCGTGTTGAAGTCACGTCAACACACCATGAGGGTATGTGAGGGTATGTGTCCCTGGTATTGTCTTCCACCCGATATTAATTCCTATTGATATACCTCGAACATTCTTGTTCCGGCTCCGTTCTCCGGTGCTAGTCGCTGATACGTAAGTCAGCCATGAAGTTCACAGGTCGACAAACTCATCAACGCGATGAATAATGACGTCATAGCTCCATTGCGTGACAGCGGCGACCACTCTTTACCACCCTCGAAGTTCTCTGATAGCGCACAAAAGGGCTTCGTTAGCGGGAAGCATTTTGTAATGAAATATCCCTTACCTAGGTCTGCGTTTTCAACAGCCACGTCCAGTGTTATGTATTTTAATGTACTCCATAACAAACAACATGTATGCCCTTATCGGTACTGTCGTGATAAGGCTGAGTGGCTAGTGTTAAACATGCATATATTTCAGGACTGTGTCGGAGTTTGGCGTAGCATGGGGCCTCACTACGACGACAGGCGTTCACCCAGTACCCCAGATTGATAGCACCCCCACTGTGTATTCTGTCCCCAGTCCATAACCTGCTAGAATCTCGCAACAGTATTCACATACATCGTGCATATCGCATACCTGTCTAATACACTAAAGTTAACCGAACCGCGCGGTAACACTCTACTCGAGGTAATGCTGTTCTGGTTAGTAAATATGTAAATAAGTCGCTTATATCCATGAAATAAGAGCATTACTTGTTTATTATGATTCAATTTACATAAATATGATTAATATGCAATTAATGCTAACCACTAGTGCATGTAGTATGTAATAATTCACGTGTGTCACATGCTTACATGGTCACACTATGCAGAGAGTATATGTTTAACACTGTAGCCTACCACGTCGTGAAAGGTTCCACCGTTACCCTGCATACATCAGATGTACTATGAAATCACACGTTCGATCGCTATCAATATGTCGAGAGTTGTGCTAACTTAACTACATTGTTGTAACCCTCAACATATAGCTCATGTATATTATTCTGATTTGCAATGTCGTGTTCATGGACTACACACATTACACACATTACACACATTACACATAGCGAGTTTCCTATAATGTTCACTGATATATTAACCGCTGCAATCCAAGTGGAATTTTCAGGGTATCATAGCATCGTAGCCATCCAAACCTTTAATACCGGGAGCTCTTAATTGTATGTTAATACCTTGTACTTGTGTGATATAATTGGCAATAAAGGTTATATGTGTTTCACTTGTAAAAACTAAGCTACATAAAGATGCACCTATCTCATTAGAATCGGTTCATCATGGTACGGTTGCCACTTCTAGACATAATCCAAGATTTTAATCTCGAATATTATTTTACAATCTCACCATGTGTGTTGATATATGCATTTTTTTTTGGTTTCAACGAAAAATAGCTATTGCCATTGAGTAATCAAACAGATGTTGTAATCTACGAGTTTGTCTTTGATTGTAGGTTACGTTACGTGAAAGAAACACGTACAGTCGCACTTTATCACTCACCCGACATTAACCCTAGATAAAAACGAATTCAAATACCCATTTCGTTATGTATTTCGTCGTATCTGAATAAAGAAAATAATATTTATTTTCTCAGAGGTATTTTTTCATTATGTGCGTTCCCACTGGGACATACAACGCGGGACAACGTAATAATATAACATCAATTCTACACGCTTGGCTTGAATTTCGTTAGGAACATTTTGAACATGGATTGGGAGTTGTTCAAATAGTTTGTTCAATGTTTTAAAAATACATATATAAAGGTCATAGGTCCCAGGAACGAAATATGTTATTTCATCATATCCATACAACTTTCTTGGACATTTGGAATTCTTAATATCAGTTTTACGTTTTGACATTCCATACATTGTTAGCAACTAACTAATATCGCCATTATTATACTTATAGTAGGTATCCGTGATTATATTGCAAACCTAGAACAGGCGACGCCGACAAGTTAAAGATTTAAGATAGCCGCACCCCGCAGTCTCGTTCCTCCAATATACGTGTCCAGATTATACTTGATATATGTCCGGTGGATATGATTATCATATATTCATGGCCCATATTTCTCTTTACAGCGGCGAACGCATAAAAAGTACGGCAAGATCTTCAAAGAGCCATTCGGCCCAGTGACCAACGTGTCGGTAGCCGATCCCGCCTTGGTTGAAGAGATCCTCAGGTCGGAGGGAAAGTACCCCTTCAGACCTCCGTACCAATCCTGGCAGCTCTACAATGAAATCCGAAACAAGAAAGGCGGGATCATGACTGCGTAAGTATATTTACAAGTATACTACAAGTATCCAAGGTATACACATGAATCACACTCCTAGCCACTGACTTGCCTGTAAAGCCAGGAGCATACACAGCTATCACTGACCAGAAAGGAAGACACTCGTAACAGACAAGACACTCCGGGGAGATATATTGTACATGAGATTAGATTATTGGAACTAAGCTACGTTATTCGTAATAAGGTGAATGTAATTATAAGTACATGTAGTAAGATTAAATCAAATAAGGAATATCGATTACTTTATGATAGTTCGTACTGACATCGATATGCATGTAGGTAGGACATACAAACGCACGTGTTGGTGTTGTCATGCCTGTGGTTTTCACCCAGACATTCCTGTGGTTTTCACCCAGACATTCCTGTGGTTTTCACCAAGACATTCCTGTGGTTTTCACATGCATGCTACTAGTTAGTAAAGCCATGCTAGCATGTTAGCAGCTAATGGTATCGATGTCCAATGCCTCATGAACAGACATTGGCTATGCTTCATTAGAAACTGATATGTGGATCCAATTGCTTACCTCCGTATATTTACAATAGAAGTAATACAAGCCAGCCATATACTGCACAGTACATGCACACCAGAGTGTTGTATGCTGCATTACACCCTACAGTCAATTATTGTTTATCACGGATGGGTCCTCATGAACTGTATTCTGGGTGGCACCATGTTTGATAAACCTCATTCATACTGGGTGTCTGACGTCAACAATGTTAAATGAATTGTGAAGTTTTTTTAATGGTCACAGTCCCCTGTCACAATATTGCAGCCCTCGTAATAATATACATACAATGTATTACGAGGGTATCTAATATTATTTGTGGCATACGCTTGTTGGTCAATGGGTTAGTTTCAGTGTAGTTACAGTATAGTTTCAATATAGTTTCATTATAGTTTCAGTGTAGTTTCAGTATAGTTTCAATGTAGTTTCATTGTAGTTTCAGTATAGTTTCAGTATAGTTTCAATATAGTTTCAATATAGTTTCATAACGTTACAGACAAGGTGAGCAATGGAAGCGATGTCGAAGTGCAATGAATCCCAAGATGATGAGGCCCAAGTCTGTCGGCGAGTACGTGGATGGTATCAACGACGTCGTCTCGTCCTTCATAGAGAGGATCAACTACGTGAAGAAGACACAGGGAGACGGGATGTTTGTTCCCCAACTACCCAATGAGCTGAGCAAATTCACAATGGAAAGTAAGTATTTCGCTTATTTGTGTGCAGGATATCGTTTCTTGAAGACCTCATATCCACTATGAGACCATTGCGCTCTCGTAAGTGCACGGTCCCCATGTATTCGAGCCGGCTACGAGAGTCCGTATGGTCTCGTAGTAGATATGAGAGATTCGAGAAACGATGCCCTAGTTATCAACACATTTATGTCCAGAAGATCATATTACCAACAGTTAAAATTTCGCATACCCATGGCGCTCACATTTCACACAATTAATCTCTACTGGACGAAATATGTGTATGTCACAAGTAGGCTATATTTCACACGATCTAAAAGTCCACTGTATGTTCCGGTATTCCCGGCCATCGCTGGTCCTCGTGCTGACAGTGGTTTTTGCAAAGAGAAAAATGCCTGGTAAATCGGTGTTTATCAGGTTGCTCCTCCATTATGGGATTAGGGAGGTGTCGAGAAAATCATGATAGATATGGATATGATCGCATCGTTAACAGCACTCCCGGTAGGTGGGAAGGATATGCAATTGTGCAAAAGAGAGATCCATTTGCTTACCATAATCCCTTAATTAGACGGGAAAGGTTATGACCTCTTCGGGTGAAATGTTCACATATATTCAAGTCTCGCTCATCATGGAAAATAGTTCACTAATTTGCAAAATCTATGTGAGAGTGTGAACTATTGTTTTGGTGTAATAAGTGTTTAATTTTAGGAGGGATTTGGATAAGTTTAAACATGAATACAGCAACGAGGAGAGCATGCATTTCCGTTGTGGATTATTGCCAATTAACAGATTAAAGTTTACATATTTATCGGTACTATTCAATTCATTGTGCATTATCTAAACACTTTCTAAACACATTACATTTTGAGTAAATACATTAATTACAAAAAGATACACATAGTGTCAACTCGTTCAGATTCCACGTGTTCTATATTTTAACCAAATGTTCCCCTATCTTTCCAGCGTTAACATGGGTGCTGTTAGAAACAAGGCTGGGATGCCTAGAGAACAGCATATCTCCGCGGATCCAGGAGTTCATCAACTCCGTGGCCAAGATGTTCTTCACAGGCCATCAACTCGTGGCATTCGCCAACGTCCACAAGTTCCTCCGAACCAAACCGTGGAGGGAGCATGTCCAGGCCTGGGACACTATATACGAAATAGGTAAGGTGCTCCTTTCTGAGTGTTACCATATTGCTGCAACATTCTCTCTGCAACGGTTAAGCACCAAATCACGAACTTCTTTCGCCACATCTATTTCCCCACATACCACAATCATAATACACAATACAAGTTAAATACGGCATATTACTACCACCCAACCGTTTGCATGATTTATGTAATATTTAAACTTAATAATTGTCAGTGATATATTAACTAACCCACACTGTATAGCCAGGGAAGTACTGCAACCTTTGACCTGTAGTAACCCGTATGCGTTCCTTATGTTCTTTGCAGCTACTGAACACATTAACACAAAGATGTTGGAAGTGGAAAGCCGTCTTGCCGCCAGCCCACCTCAGGAAGGCGAGAGGGTGGACTTCCTCACGTACTTGGTGCACGGCAAGAACATGTCGAAAGACGAAATCAACAACAACATCGCGGAGATATTGCTGGGCGGAGTAGACACGGTGAGCAGAACATGCGTGATCATCAGTATCAGTCCTGGTTGTGACCAATAATGTTCTAAATATGTTCATGGAGAAAGAGAATAAGAATAAAGAGAGTGATGTGAATAACTTCATTTTCTTTTAATGAACAATTTTGAATGTTACATTCGAATTTACGTTTGTGATGATTTAATGGATATTACTACTACTAATAACGATGATGTTAATAATAATAATAATATAATTAGTAATAATAACGGCAACAGCAAGAAGAACAACAACCACAACGGCAATAATGCTATCACTCTTAATAATAATAGGTCATTTTGAATTCTAAATTTCAATTTAGCGTTTGTAATGACAAATACGATACTATTAATATTAGTACTACTAGCATTACTACTACCACTACGTACTAATATGCACTACTACTACTACTACTACTACTACTACTACTACTACTACTACTACTACTACTACTACTACTACTACTACTACTACGGTAATAATTCGCTACAGCTGAAAGGTAGAGTAAAGACACCAATAACATGCGTGTTTATATTTATTATTTCAGGCGGCGAACTCGTTATCGTTCTTGGTGTATTCTCTTGCTAAGAACCCAGCCATCCAGGACAAGTTGCGGGCGGAAGTGGACCGGGTGGTGGACGACCGGACGCCGAGCTACGAGGACCTGCAGAACATGCCGTATTTGAAAGCAGTGATTAAAGAGACGCTGCGCCTCTACCCCCCGATCCCCATCAATGCGCGAGTCACTCAGGAGGACATAGTAGTGGACAACTATCTAATACCCAAAGGGGTGAGTCCCGTGTATTATAAGATACATAATGTGCATTTATATCGCTACTCTTGTCATTGGATGAATGTGCACTCATTATGCCGTCTCAACTCCCTGGGGGAATATATATAACCTAAGCTGCCATTTGATGCGCTAGAAGGTTGATATTCACAATTTTGTCTCATGCTCTCGGGTACCCATTTATAGTTGGCTTGTGGAGCATTGTGGATCTAAGCATTCTGTTCGAGTGTGTTACATGATGGTATGAGTTAGTTAAGGTCGAACCCGGTACTTCCGGTAGACTCGATACCGTAAGACCACAGCTGTCTACGTGTTTGATTTACAAATAATGTATTCGTCAAGGGGAATTACGTGAAGGGGAATTTTCATTTCAAGAATTACTTGATTGGTATTCACACCTCTGTACCGTGGTTATGTGGTTATGTGGTTATGTGGCATATGCTACAACAATAGTGAGTTTAGTTGTTGAATGGCGGGAAGCTATGTTGAATGCCGGACATATTTAGCAACTACTAGAACAATACTACTCGATGCCTTTCCTCGGAGACTGACCCGGATTCTTGTCCGTTCAGTGACTCTTCATATTGATTTCGGGAGCGGAATTGGGTGACCGATATTCGGGTTGTAACCGCAATGGCAACCTTGACCCTCCGGCATGCATATTCTTGTAACGTGGATATTTGTGTTGATGTGATGTTCCGTCAATATATAGTTACCATGCGTATCACAGGCGTGTGTCTTGTAGTATTTATACACACTTAATGAGTGTTAGCAACACTTTCGTGTAACTATATAATAAATGGTCGAATAGCTGTAGGAGGGTCAAAGCCAGCTGAATATGAGATATGGGAATATTAACCAAAGGGACCATATTTTTGTTGTTCTGAATGTATTAACTCAAGTGTGGAACCGACTATAAGCATATTGGTTCAGGGCGACTATTTCATTGTTATCGGCCCCACCAGAGAATAGTATTTAATTGTTGAAATGAAGATATTCAAGATATTGACATATATTCTTACTGGTGTCCTAACATGAATTATGCATTATTTCTGATATACGGTGCGTGTTTAATAATGCATTAACTGCACGAAATAATAGGAAATATTCTCATATATTCAAGTAGATAGCATTCAATACCTATATAGACTCTACATATAACTATCTCGTCACCTCTAAATTCGTCGTTGATGTGTTCTGTTTGTTTGTATTATTTAGTATTTTAGGTTTTGGATGTTAAATTTTTAATTCGTTTTCCACAGACGTGTATTCTTCTGAACAACTACACAATGTCCAGAGACGAGAAGATATTCGCCAACCCAGACAAATATATCCCTGAACGATGGCTGAGAGAAGAGGCTAAGGATTGGCATCCATTTTCAGCAATCCCCTTCGGCTACGGTGCCAGGAGTTGTGTCGGTGAGTGTTACTACTTCTAAGGTTACCATCTATGTTGTACCATCCTTCTCATATCCCTGGATATATGTCAGCCTAGAATTCTCACATCTACGTTTAGTCAATCATTTTCGAACATTCTATTTCAATAATCTATTCTATGCATGTGGCTTCATCTCCAATAAATATAGACAAATCCTAAAGCCAAAATGTTATTTGTATTAATGTGCATCACACCAATTCTTTCATTGCTATGTTACAGGCCGACGCATCGCAGAGACAGAAATGTATCTCGCTACTATTCAGGTGTGTATTATATAATAGCATTCCTTCCCTGTGATCTACAGTGGCTACATTTAAACCATCAGCTTTTCAAATAGGTTATTCTTGTTTCTGCCTGAAATAGAAATTAACGCAAGTGTCCATGCCACGTGGGAGACGTAAGTCGTGGGAGACACAAGTCCGATAAAACATGTGTGTCGTCTTGTGAATTTGTGTTGATATTGACGGTTTGATTGTCACATTTTTCAGCTCTGCCAGAAGTTCAAGCTCCTGCTCAGTGACAAGTTTGACATCGTCCCCTCTGTTCGAACGCAGTTAACACCAGGACCAGAGCTTCCGGTGCTCTTTGCAGACCGCTAAAAACTGGCGGGATAGCTGGACACCGGAAACGTGAAGAAGCGGATGACAATCAATCATCGTAGATAGCACTGACCGCGCTGGGGCGTAGCGCCACCACAGCTTGCTGCCTGACCAGATGGAATCGGTTTCGTTTTTGTTCTCCAATGTGACGGCATCCGTTTTCAAATCGAACGTCAAAGGAGCACACGCCAAGGGACCGCACGGGCATTCCTCAGGGTGATACACGAGAACTAATTTAATACCTCATAGTGACTGCGATGTGCGTAAATGCATCACGTGACATGACGTCATATTTCGTGCATGATGAGGTTACGGTGACGTGGCACGCGCTGAGTGGACGTTCTGTTCCTCCATAGCAACCCCTGCAATATAGAGCCCTATAGACAGAGAACGCCACTGTTTTCAAAGGACTGTGGTCTTCTGCAAATCTCACTGCTTATGGAGGTGAGAACGTGTGACTGACTAGCCAAAGATGATGTCTTATTTGATGGGAAAACGGGTACAAGAGAATCAGTGTTAGAACTAATGCAACGCCAAGGACTGGCACACATTTGCACAACCTTCAATGAGTCGATGTGACTGGTAGTGATATACTGACGTCATGTGCTTTATTCTACCTCTTCATCAGCATTGTGTATTACGTCATTTAAAACTGTGCACGCCATGAACACATATATTTAATTGAGAAACTTCATTGAAGCATTCTCATTATCAAAAGGAAATCTACGTAGTGACATATATTGTGATATCAACTGTGTTTGATATATATATATATATTTGACTTTTAATGCCATCTCGCATTCATCAGTTGTCATGGTGCCTATGTTGGACAAGGCACAGTTGACGTGCAATGCTGGCATCAGTTGTCATGGTGACTATGCCGGACAAGGCACAGTTGACGTGCAATGCTGGCATAAGTTGTCATGGTGACTATGCCGGACAAGGCACAGTTGACGTGCAATGCTGGCATCAGTTGTCATGGTGACTATGCCGGACAAGGCACAGTTGACGTGTAATGCTGGCATCAGTTGTCATGGTGACTATGCCGGACAAGGCACAGTTGACGTGCAATGCTGGCATCAATATTTATAAATCACGTGAAGCACGCTTTGCACAACGAGGATTCTAAACTTTTCGAGTCCTAATTTCAAGTAGAGTCACAGCTTTAGTTGCGCATTCCGATCCTAGGCAGAATCAGTCAATTATTCAGAGCCACAGCTACGTATTTATGAAACATTGAATTCTTAGCTGATTCTGTGGGACAGTGCGCCTAAAGACTGGAACTGCAGTCAATGTCGACCGTGATTGTTAGCTGTGTACATATACAACTCATGCTCAGTAGACGTGATCGTGACAGTATTACTATCGACTTCAGTTTGTACCTCCCACTCCTCCCACTCCTCCCACTCCTTGTACATACGACTTTATTTTAAACAATATTTAATTATTAAACCTTAAAGTATTTGACATTTCCTTGTTCTGATATTTGTCTAAAACTCAGTGATTATATTCTCCTTGTTTGTTATATTCTTATGTGTCTACGTCAGTGTAATTCCAGACGGACGTTTGGTTGCACTACGAATACATATATGGGGGCATATTTTCGAAACTTTTTTTACGAACATCTTAGAATAGTTTGTAATCATAATATTAGAATCATTAAAATCTGATCTTATGCTAAGAAGTTCGTAAGAATGTTTCCACAATAGGCCCCCTGATGGAATATGTTTACCACGAGAAAAATGGAATCGAGAACATTACATCTGAATATTTGAGATTTTCTACGAATACATGTTAGGTTTTCGATGAAGCTAAGCCAATTCTTCTGCAAGAAATCAATGCATCACACACGACTGATACACACTTATTGCGAAGTTCGACGGTCGTATGGCACATTTCGACTCGTCGTCTTAATTTTAAAGTCAAGTTTTAACGCCTTCTAACAATAATGCTAATAATAATAATAATGCATATTTATAACGCGTCTATTCCATGTCGTGCACATGCCCATGGCGCTACATACAACAGATGAGGGATTCAGATACAGTTAGGCATAGTGACATGAGAAAAGATGATTTCAAGGGGTAACAAGTTCCATAGAACAAGCACATTGTGTGAGAAAGATCTAAATTAATAGGAAGTGACTGCCAAAATATTCTGATTTTCGGAATAGTTGCGAATGTTTTAGCTAAATGTAGTATAGTAAAAGCTCATATATGTTCAATAAATAAGTGTCTCATAGCATTATGACAGCGTAAAATAAATATATTTGATATACTATTTTGACTAGCATTGCTAGACGATAGTGGAACCAAACTATTCTCGCTACATCAGTGTGTATCGTACACAGTAGCCTAGTGTAAGACGTATTGTTATCAACATAAATTTGTGTTTCATATTAATGTAGCATAGTCGTAAAGACGTATTATAAATACAGAAGTGTGACTAGTACAGCTGCAAGTCGTACAGAACACTATTACGTACTTTACAAATCATTATAGGCCATCTTGATGCGATACTGTGAACACACAAGACGAACTATTGTCTCATATTGGTATACTTTGATAGGATTATTGTATTATCTCCATATACCCTCATTGAGGAGAGAGTTCTTAGCATACGCTTCATACAGAAGAGTATCTCGCTTAAGATATCATTTCATTCCGTCCTGATGAAACTGATTTTTTTACGGACAAAGACATACAGGAAAAGATTCACTTCCCCGGCTTAGGAATTGGCTGTGCACGAATGGAAATACTACAATGGAGCCACTTGAGGTGTACACAATGTATATAGCATGGCCACATTCAATGTACTAACTCTCAGTCAAAACATCACCATCGCCTTTGATCGAAAGCACCGTGCTCGCGGATGCTCAAATGGTGATAAAAAGGTTTCTTTACCCTATCTCAGTGTCAATTAAAACCAACATATAGTAGGCTTCCAATATGCACACACAAGGAGCTCACCTTATGAATATGACAACCGAAATTATTAGATATGTATACCCGTTTAGGGCTGATATGCTTTATGAATGTTATACGCGTGAGCATTGGTGTGCTTGTATGTCTGCAAGAAGCAAATACTGTCAAAATGAGTGTAATCGCTCGGTCGTGTGAAGGAAATGATAGATTCACAAACTGCCAGTGTCGCCGGTAATGAAACGAACGACAAATAGTTGTCAGTCGCCATTCATATGTCATTCACAGACTAAATTGAGTTGAGGAGAAGCATGATTTGTCTGTGTGTTATGACGTGCCACCCCTTCTGCGGGCTTCTAACACACCAGGCCGAGATGTCAACAAGTCCAGCACAAAACGCTAAACGAGGCGGAATAGAATGATCCCATATATTTTGTAGCCGTATGAAGCCACATTACACAGGCACAAGCTCGCTGTTATAACCAGTGCATACGTTACAGAAAAAGTAATTTCCGCTTGTGGGACGAACGACTGTGAGTCTTTATACTGCCTGAGTACCTGGTCATAGACCACAGTGTGCTCTGTGGGAACCACAGTACTAACAACTGTAATCATAAGTGTCTCTTTCATTACCTCCATATTTGCTAAGGGTCTTATGCCATATAAATGTAGCTCTGGGGGATGCTTTACTAGCATTTAATGATGCCGCTGATTTCTGTCAAAACGTTCACACCAGACCTTCAGTAATAATACGGTCACAGAATTGAATTGACTCATCGAATGCTGACATGGATGGTAGTAATGTCAGTGTGTACCTGACAATACATAGGAACTTCCAGTAATCGCGAAATAATACACGTAGCGAAATATTTTGTGAAAACTATTTTCTTTTACGTATTGTTAGTGAAAGTCGTGTTGAAAGGTTTCATACGTGTTTGTTACCACGAAGATGCTGTGCGGTGAATATCAATACAAGTCTGTATTAGGAAGTAATCACTGCTTGATATTCAGTATAAGAAGTATTGGTATAGTAGTCCCTTCTTACAGACTATATACTGAATAGAACTTCGATAAGTAAAACTCAATTAAATACTAGTATCATATAGCATAATAGGTATGCACATATAATAAATGTTTGAATTAAACGTTTACACAGACGAAATTGCATACCAATAATTAAGTAATGTTGAAGACATGTGTTCCTATGCTACTGCCACTACACATCAGATTTTCAGATTCCGCTGCTTCAGCGAACTTCAAACATTTCGCTGTGTGGCTAGAATCTGAGATTAGTTTCGAAGTTTGGACTTAGACATTGTGATGTTCTATTGAACTACAACTCTCTGTATATATGGGCGTTCTTGTGTTCAACTTCCTCTTCGAAGGATTGACACACCGACTATAATGTGACGATTACAAGAGCATGTTTCAACACGAACAGTAGCAGTGTCAGTGCTTTGTTTTATAATCCAGCCCCCGTTCCACATAACTGTTATAGAGCACACTTCTGAACTGTGTCAGAACAATTGTACCGCTATGAGAGGCGTAAGTTCATGTTAACTTAGAAATTACGACGCTCGTAGCACTGCAATTGTTTTGTGGAACGGAACCCTGATCGTAGACGAACTTCCATCTAGAAATGGCGCCCGAAAACGGACATTCAACAGCATCGTCCTCAGCGCTCATTATAACATTTGGTTTCAAATTCGATTACCATGATTTTACCCGAATCTATTCCTGATCATTTAAAGCAAATGCTAATTTATAAATAATCGAAAGAAAATAAAATTAAAATATTAAAATAATTAAATGTAAAAACACTGAATAATTTACGAAATTAATAGCGAGCCGTTTGATACATACTGTAGTTAAAACGAATTGGTAAAGACAACAACGTCACCGACACAGCGAGCGCCTGCTGGATTCACGGACAACGGGGTAATGTTACGGTCAGCGACCGATACAGAAACTGACCACTAGAAAGACAGCGTTACAACTAGTGCACGTTATGGAACATCCTCAAAACTCGGTCCACTATCCCTACTTATAGCATCCGTCAAAACTCGGTCCACTATACTACTTATAGCATCCGTCAAAACTCGGTCCACTATCCCAGCATCTGTCAAATATGACGGATGGTAAGTAGTCAGAAATGCCTGAGTTTGGAAGATGGTCTTGGAAACCTAATCGTATATCCATTCATGTGAAGAAAGATAATGTAAAGGGAAAGATAATTCTACGATCAATGGGTGTTGGAAGGAAACACTGGCACGACTGTTGAAGAGACAGCATGCTACCCTCCAGCCACACTGTCAGTGATAAACAATGTCACAGCTAGTGTGTGTGGGAGATATTGTCTGTGTAGGAAACCGCATATTGAAATATCATCAGAAAGTGTTACTCTATTCACAAAGCCAGGTCTTAACTTTAGCTATGACCTTCTCATGAAACCCAATTTCGTGATGTCTATCAGCTATGCCGCATTATAGACTTGAGAGACGTACGGCCTAGAGGACTTGATGTTTAAACCAGTAACCTGGCGGTAACACGACACGTATGTTTCTCAGCATCCACCCTGTGTATAACGCATCCCTTAAATCAGCAGGCAATGCAGAAAGTACGAGTATAAAACTCTCGGCTGTAATCGCTATGTTCATACATAATCCAACCTAACCCAGCCACAGACCCGTCTAAGGAGAATACCCACGTCCTTTCTTGTGTGCAGTATTCTCCTGGGTATAGTAGGACTCCGCTGTCATGGGAATAATACAGACCCTCAATGGGGACGATTGGAAGTCAGTGACTCGATGCAAAGGAAGATACCCTTCTCTGCAAGAACTGTGGAAGCTTCTATGAGATCCACACAGGGGCTTACACCTTCAAATCCCTTCTTTGTCCCCTTCTAGTTTGCATGACAATAACCAGTGCACGAGGGAACCCTGACTTCGGAGACGATATAGGCGTTTGCGAATGTGTTGTCTTCGCGATAAAAAAGCAAATGCATTGAAAACCTGACAAGACTGATCATGAACGGCAACAGCTAGGACATACACAATGGTGACGAAAGATGCCTGATTTTATTTGGAAGTGAAATATACAAAGATGTTTTTAGGAGATAAGATTAAAAACGATAAAAATCTTGGTCCAAAATAGACGGCTAGAGTGAAATGAACACCTCTAGCACCGTGATTGACGCTTGGATGGGGATCAGCCGGGGATGCTTATTGACACCGGCCAGACTCCACAGCTGGCTAGAACTGATGAATGTTTATTACCAAACTCATTTGCATTTATTACACATGCAGCCTATTTAGGGAGATTATAAGCAGATAACATGTGCACTTTTGACAGTGTCGTGCAATATATTCGGTGCATACTACATAGTTACTTTCCTATATTAATGCAATAAAGTCGACGCTCAACAATTCAGTTAGTTTAATCTCAGAACATACGAGAGTATTAAATATATATATAGATGTAAGGTAAGTGTACACGTGTAAGGTAAGTGTACACGTAGGTATATGAGTCATTTTCTGAAAAAGTAAAATGTCCAACCATGGACAAATGCAAAATCCGAATTCAATTTTAAGACATTTTAATTTAGCAAATCAAATAAGTAATTACTACTGAATATAAATCCCAACTTTGAGAGCTTAATGACCTTTATTAATATTTCTATAAACAATTAAACAACTACCAACATGCACCATGGGTCTGTGCTGTTATACCGTGACAATATCGCGTTTTATTTCATAAAAAAAACAACATTTGTCAAAGTTGTAAAATTATTATCCAGTTATTACATATACTTATTTTGCATATGTATTAATATATGTTTGATAGAATTGCATTGTCATTAATAATATATTACTCTATGAAAATGTACATAACATATAATATGTGTGTAATTGCTTAATGATCAACAGCTCTTCTACCTACATAGCTAATGCATATTATTATTTTCTTAGTAAATAATAAATATTCAACTAATATTAGTAAATTATACTATAATCGTTATACTTGCTTGTATTAATTAGTACATTTTGCAATATGATATATCTGGTAACATGACAGACAAATGAGTAACAGCATAGACAAATGTATTATTGTGGATACACGAACTCAACTTTTATTTTAAGTATTTCATCAAGTTTACTGCAAGATTTATATGCAAAATGTATACTTATATTGTGTATGAAAATAAAGGTGAACTATTACAACACTATCTGCAATTATGTGAATGTACAATGACAAGAATTATATGTTTTTTTCAATATGGCTGCCTTCACACACCCATTTTCAGACAAAGAACACCTGCATACATACAATGCCAAACTGCATTATAATGTGTAATATGTCTTGCCAAACAAAAGATCCCGCTCTGGTGCCCGTTGCACGACGCTCTTGTAGA
>JAUTBZ010142439.1:0-12649 GCA_032361785.1 Lepetodrilus galriftensis | reverse complement strand
CAGGACCTGGAAGGAGATCTCACCTGTGTATCCGTCCCGACATAGACACTGGTAGTTCTCCTGGTCCTTCATTATACACGTCCCTTCATTCAGACACGGCATGGACTTGCACGGGTTGTTCCCACACTCACCTGTCAACCATAACATAAATACACTCTTTAGTAACACTTCCCTTACAGTACATAAAACCACTTACTACTAGTATTACATTTAGTGGAAGTTTGTGCTTGGAAGTGATTTAAACATAGTTTATTCAGGAATCAATGAGGAATCGTAATCTAGATATTATTTGTATAGTGCTTGTATAGTACTTGTATAGTGCTTCCCTGCTCGTAGGAAGTGAAACAGTTCCTCCATCTAACTGATGTCAATAGAACAGTAGAGGCAGTGACTGAGGTATGGTATTCAGGATAACATTAATACAATGACAGAGAGGACAATGTTGGTGCAATTTTGAGGTGGTTGGGTTGGGTTGGTCCAGGTATATTACCAATGTCGGCGCCGTCGGCGATGTCGGTGTTCCTGTCGGGGTACTGCAGGTTGTATTCTCTCTGGTTGTCCTCGTTGCCGGCCTTCAGGACGTGGATACAGCCGACCAGACCCAGACTGACGCCGATACGCTCGTACACGCTGTGGACAGATATAGCAGATGTGTCAGGACCTTTTGTTCTGAAGTCAGATGACATATCACTGCACCATCCACCCCCTTACCATCCACCCCCTTACCATCCACCCCTTTACCATCCACCCCTTAGAATTCCTGATCATCACTTCACTAACCTATGTGGCAACATACCACTCATAGCATATCAAGTAATTTAACAGAATTTTCGTTATTTACTTCAGGATTTGTTTCCTGGACAACTATTAATTCCACCATGTAACACAGAGATATTCTTTAGTCCTCGAGCTAGAACGCCATGAGGAGACAACTACTTACTCGACTGACACGCCAGGTACGTATCCCACATACAGAGGATCGCGCAGGTTGAGAGATGTATGTGTGTGCACGCTGGATCCCATCACCGGATCCTCATTGTCGAAGATCAGGACCGCGTTCTCATCCATACGTTTGACAACCACTCGGTGAGACGTTCTCAAGGTCACGGGAACCTTGCTGCGTACAGTCGACGCACCACCACCAAGGTCATATCTGGCAATGTTCAAGGTCATATTTCATAAGGTGACCTAACTATATATTCTTGCAAGATTTAAGGTAAAATTTTGCATGGTTACTTTATAAATCGTATACTGTATACTATTGTTTTGATAATTGTAACAGATATACAAATATCTGTCTAACATTTGAAAATTGAAATGCAAATTTTAGAATACTACAGGTTAAATATTGTTAATAAAATTCTTATAGAACATAAATATTTTATTGTAGGGGATGCTTTATATATTTCAGAAAATCACATTTTAGTTTTCCATTTTATTCCTGTGGTTATATTACTACCAGGGGAAATAGCTAATTGTTGAAAGGCTGACCTGAATTCCACGTATCCATCCTTGACTGCCAGAGAGATGAAGTCTCCGGATCCGTCCTGACTCTGGGAGTTGAAGAGCAGGATTCCGTCCTTATTCAGAGTCTGGAACACGATCTCCAGGTTGAGGTTCTTGTTGGCTTTCCGGATCCGCGGAACTTTCAGGTACGACTTTCCACTGAATGACGGGATTTCAAATGCATTGTCTGTGAAGAAAAAAACCACATTGATAGAATGAAACCATGTTTATGTAAAATGGAGAAATATATTCTGACATATAGGCAGGAAAGCGGAAATTTGATTAAATGGCTAAATCTGGTGGGAATTTGAGAGACTGTTCGAGTGTGTTTTAGAAGTAAGTATCGAAACAGAAACCAATGATGCTTATGGAATATGGATAAATGAACTTTTAGAAAAAGATGGTCAAGAAAGTTTGGAGAAAACAGAGCCAGAGGTGGATAATTTATGCCAAGGAAAGTTAATACAGCAATATTCAAGAATTGGTGATCAGGTCTAGCATGTATGAGGAGGAACTGTTATGATGATGATGATGATGCTGCTGCTGCTGCTGGTGATGATGATGATGAAGATGATGATGATGACGACTATGATTATCCATGTATATAGTGCTACGCAGCACATGTGAACTCTTGTGCTCACCTTCTTGACACAGCGGCCCAGTCTTGCCCAGCGGACACACACATCTGTAGCCCAGCGACACGTCCAGCTCACACACGCCGGCGTTCTCACACGGAGAGTGGATACAGGCGTTCTCCACCGGCGTCAGCGGCTCGGACGGCTGGCTGAGCACCTCTGGAAGTACGACAGTCGAGGAATACAGTTCTGGCCCCCAGTCCACAGAACGATCATAGTGCTAAGATAGTCATAAAGTCATATATATGACGCATAGTGCTATGATCGCTCTGTGGAACAGAGTCATGTAGTGAAATGGAAAACAAGTTTCCTCTTTTGGGATCATCAAAATTACTTCCATAAGCGCTTAACGATGTCGGTATGTGCATGACAGTGGGGAACATGGCCCATGAACTGGTCTATTCAAAGTAAATACAAGAGGCCAAAGCCACCATTCTGATTGGTTTCCATGTATTGTATATAAATTAGTATTCTGTGTAAGTTATACCTATGCATTGTCTGTTGTCAATAGATGGAACCCAGCCTACGAGACAGGTACAAAGTCCAAGTCGACATCGACTGCTGTTAACACAACAATCTGTGTCCTCCAAGCAGAGGTCATCAATCTTGCCCATCTGACCTGAAACAAACATGAGTAGAATAGTAATACATGTATTATAATTATAAAATAAATGTTATAATTTTTCAAATTTATAAATGACATATATATAGTAGGACATATATTAATTGGAGAGATTTGTTGAAAGAATGGAATATTGTTATTATTATTATTATTATTATTATTATTGTTATTACTATTATTATTATTATTATTATTACTACTATGACTACTACTACTATTATTATTATTATTATTATTATTTATTATTACTATTATTATTGTTATTATTACTACTGTCTTACCACAGGAGGTCATGTCTACTTCTGGCGTGGGTTGGTTCTTGGTCTCCAAGGTGTGCATCTCTTCCTCCTCCAGGGGCGGGATCGGACCCGTAATGTGCCGCGTGGTCTTCCGGGACCGCGTGGTGGACGGCATGGGGGTGGTGGTGCGCGTCGAGGGCGCCGCTGTGGAAACACGAGACATGTTATCACTGGTGTCTGATAATGTTTAATTATTTTTACCTGTTGAATTTAGAGAATTATGGTATAAATATCTGACATTCATATTCAGACCTGTAAATGTGTAACATGTTCATACCTCTGCATGGGCCATAGTACTGCACATCTATGTGTTGTTGTAGGCGACAGGCGAACATTCGGAGCTGACATTCGGAGCCGTAGTTTTTGCCGTCGGTGCCACACACGGTCTCGTCACGCGTGTCGTACTCCTCACACGAGTGGTCACACATGCACTCCAGACGGCCATTATGGTCCTGGCAGGTCGACCCGAACTTACAGTCGAGCTCCGCGCATGACTTGGGTAGAGGGCGGTCTGTGTGGAGAAAGTAAATCACCATAGCAACAAAACTTGGAGTTGAGCATGAAATTGTACCAAAAAGTTTCGTAATTTTGGGGTTTGAAAACATTCACCAGTGGAACACGACAAATAGGCTGTATATCTACCAAAGTGATATACTCTGTCCTATACTACACATCTGGCCCCCATTTCACAACAGTGTCCTAACTAGTTAGGAACTCCTAACCCGAGTTATCACCTCCTAAAGTGTTTTCCGACCATGTCACAAGTCATATCCCTTCTTAAATTGACATCTAACTTAGGAGGTGATAATCTGGATCATAACTTTAGGAGCTGCTAACTTTAGGAGGCCGTCATGAAACGGGGGCCAGAAGATCTTGTAAGTTATCCTATCTATTTCTAGCAAGACTTACCTTCACATCCCAGAGGGCCGAGCAACTTCCTGTCGGGACACAAGTTGCACTTCATGCCGTTGATATTCGGGCGGCAGATACACCTCCCAGTCATCTGATCGCAGTCGTCACGTGTCGACCCGTAGATGTTACAGTTGCACGCTGCCAGGAACAAGAAAGCAATCACGTCAGGTCTGATAATCTCGGTAATAATGCTTGTTCGAAGATCATGGCCAAATATTACACATGTCAATTGAGCTCCAAATCTACAGTGCATGTTCAATTAAACTGCATCTTGAAGCAGCCACTGCATACAGTCAGATAGCGGTGTGCACTTACTGTTCCTCTCAACTCCCTGGGGAGTATCTAATCTGATCTGATGCGCTTCAGGTGTACGAAAGTTTGCATTTACAATTTCTATCTTATCCTACCTCATAACCCTTGCCCTACTGGGTGAAGTAAGTGTCAAACTGTCATTGTTTTAATTTAAATGGTGCAATATCCAGCTAGAGGTCATTTTGCCGATAAACAATAGAGCTAATTTCAGTGCACATTGTTCGAGTAAATACATAATTAAAATAGATTATAGTTAATGATCTTAGCAATTCACATAATCATTATTAAATTGTCCCTGAAGCAATACTTGTTCAGTTTTTCCCTAAAGTGAAAAATTAATTAAAGTGAAAAGAATTAACCCATTAAAGCCTTGCAGTCCGATACTTAATTTCACCAGGGACGTATTTTTCCGTAATCAACCCGTATCTGGAGGGATATTCTCCAAGTGCATGTAGAGTTCAAGAGTTGAGTGGCAGGTCTAACGCTCTGACTGACACAGGAGTAGAGAGATATGTTCATGCCGAGACTCACGTATGCATCCTACGTTTCCTTTCTCGGCAATCTTGTGCAGTCCCCAGGAGCCTGGTTCACACCGGTCACATCGCAGTCCTCCCACACCGGGCTTACATGTGCACTGGCGGGTCATAGGGTTGCAGTCCGTGTGGTAGGAACCCAGTGCGTTACAATGGCAGTACTCTGGTGGACAGAACAACACAAATATATGCAACATGTCCATAAATTTGAACATTGTATATGTCCATAAAAAAAATATTGTACGTTTATAAAGATCATTATTATGTAATATTAAGTGACTGAATTGTTGCATTACAACAATAATATAATAATAATAATATATGCATTTGTAGAGCATGTCATCACCGTTATGCAACAATAATAATTCTAAATTATATTGTTAAGAATTTATATACGTATTTAAATAGTAATCATCTGATATGATAAACATCTTGATACTTACAAATCACGTTATTATCATAACCAAATACATATATTGTATCTATTCATGATATTTAAAAAAATAATGAAAAATTACTATTGTAATTAACAATCTCACATACATCAAACAACTAACTATATAACAAATATGAACCAACAGACATGTAATAAAACATACACGTACATGCAAATGACAGGCAGGGTATGTTGGCTTATTATCTGTGATGCCACACTGAGATTATTGACACACTGACAATCACAGATCAAGGACTGCTGTGAACATTCTCAATACCAAAGCTAGTCTCACACAGGAACATCTACTGTCAATCAAACCTTGGTAACTTGACACGAGATCTAGTATACCCGCATCCTTTGTTGCATTAAATAGAAGACAAAACTATTTCTTCATTAAAAATTCTACAATAATTGATTTTCTAAAGAAGACAATCAAGGTCACGTTCCACGGAATTGCCAAAGTACGACAGTCGTAATTAACTCCAGTACATGTATGCGAAGTTACGACTCTCGTAGCGCGACGGTATCTCCGTGGAACGTGAGTGGTGGCAGTGAAAGAGGACATAACATAGTTAATTTGCTCAAAGGATATTCCCTGATGCCGCATTAACTGACAACTGCAGCTGACAATTCTGGTGAATAAAGCGAATTTTGAAAACACCAACATAATTTTATATTTTTTTCACTATGGTAATGTGCAGAAGTAAGCACCAGCGTTGAATAAAGTCGCGCTAATATGACATGACAGCCATCTGAAATTGATTATGACAGCTTCTGGATGGGTCTGTGAACTAGGTACTTGTCAATTTTCATCCACTCAATAACTATTTGGAAATAAAGAAGATAATTTGATATTTTAGACATCTGTGAAACTGAAATTAGGAATTAAAGCCTGTTTCGATGTGCGGATCCTATTATTTGATTTTCTATTTGAAAATTCATGATAAAAGATCTTATATAATGTACATTAACAGTATAAAAACCGTAATAAGTTTAAAAGAGTTTCTGCACTATTACCTAAATGAACACATGTATATTTAATTCAATACAAATAAGTGAAATAGAACACCGATGGTTTGTCACAGCTAAACTTTCCAACAATATCAGCTGAGTTAAAAACAGCAATAGGAAGAGAACGTTGTGTACAGCAAAGAAGTTGTGGTTGTAAATTTTAATTTATGGACAATGTCCATAGCAGAGTTGTCCATATCTCTGTTACCTGGGCAACCAGCCCCCCTAGGTCCAGGAGACGCTGTCTGACCATCTGAGCAGCAGCCATGACGGCTGTCCGCACATCGCAGAATACTTTGTTCTGAAATCAAATACAGTGTACTGTATAGTTCACAGGATTTAATTACATTTACAAAATTGAATTATTTTTTTTAAATTTTGTTTTTTTTATACCACATACTGATAGCTTACATTAGTCAAAATAGTGAAATGTGAATATCTACTTTAAATTGTCTGATTGTGAATCCACACACCCTCAAAATGTCTGTCAAGCTTTCCCACTTGCTAACCATACATTTCTGTTGACATTTCTCTCATCTATATGGGTCTACTTTATCATTTATAGCTGACTATAAAGTTGTCACCCGCAGAACACTTTTTACTTAGCTCAATATACAATAAATTTATATTTTTTAATTTGTACTCATCTTAACTGAGTAGGTAAACATTATGTCGAGGACTGGTAATTGTCCGGAGTGTGTTGTATTTGAGGAATACGGCCAATCTATGGACATGGGAGACAGCTGGTAAGCCAACAATCTAAGGACAGGGGAGATAACTGGTAAGCTGATGAATCTGAGGACAGGGGAGACAGCTGGTAAGCCAACAATCTAAGGACAGGGGAGATAACTGGTAAGCTAACAATCTGAGGACAGGGGAGACAACTATGATCACCTTCTTTGCAGCACTTGGCGAAGCCGACGCCGCGGTGGCAGTAGCTGCCGGCAGGACACAGAGTGACGGCACTGCAGTCGTATTCCTCCCCCGTGGTGGGACTGCTCATAGGCGTGCTGCCGTCACACGGCTCCTCGGGACTCACGTCTGTGCAAGGACAAGACAAGGAAGTTAATGTGCTGAACATGGAATTCTGGAGACTCCTTAAACATTATACAAATTACGTCATATAAGTAGAGACACATTTGTGTTCTTTGAAAAGAAATGTGTTTGTGATTTCTTACATTGAAAAACTGTTCCTGAGAAAAGGTTGCATAAAGTTGGCTCCAATTGAAAGATTAAGAGTGAGTGAGTTATTGTTTTATGTCACAGTGGGAATCTTTCACTCATACGTGACAAAGAAAGGTTAAGAGAGTTTATTCTAAAGCAGTGTTTTTCTCTGAATGTTATTCAGAAGTGGGAAGTCTTTGGCTGAAAGTGGACACTCACCGTCACAGTTGTCAATGCTCTGGATGGCAATGGCTTCCTGGAGACGACACGACTCGTACTTCAGCTGACACTCGCTGGGGTACATCTTGCCGTCCGACCCGCACACCATGAACCTGACAATACAGTCCAGTAGGGATCAGCTACACAGAGCAAAGATGTACACAGACATACTGAACCTGACAATACAGTCCAATAGGGATCAACTACACAGAGCAATGATGTACACAGACATACTGATCTCCTGGAAGGTAGCGACATGCCCATGGATCTGGGTGGGCATCATCAGACTGAATGTGATGCAACATCATAGTAATAATTCCAACTATAAAACCATAAATCAACTATCGTATAGATTTGTCAAAGCTGATCTAAATAGATCATATCAAAACCTGACAACTTTGAAATAGATCCATTGGCAGAGAATACTTTTCCTTGAACACAATTACTAGTAATTCAGATGATGGTGAAGATACAAAGACCATCATCTGAATTAATTCTGTTCAAGGAAAAGTGATCCATGTACCTCACCCCCAAGGAGCAGAGATGACTGTGAACCACACCCCTTCTTTCTTAGAATAATACCTGACCCCCTCCCTTAGTAGGCTGCAATATTTTACCATTATATTGTACCATCATGGGTCGATGATGACTAAACCTACCCTGGACATTGATGTCAAATCTCAAGTGGACAGTAACGCCAAAATCCATGGAAGCCAAATTAAAGTTTCATTTACTTTTCATTACTGGTGACAGTGACTATTGATTTGATCACATGCATGATAGATAGTGTTGAGATCCGGGCAGAAGCTGACACATCAGTTACCAAAATAATCTATCTCCACGTTATATGACAGCGGACTGTGACAGGTCATTAAAGTCGCCGCTCACCAAAAACACGTACAAAAAGCCAAGGACATTAGTATGCATTAGTTTGCTCGTTTTATAATCTGATGATATAAGGGCTGTATATGTTTTCCCAGTGATCAATAATTGATAAAAATACTGTATCCAGTAATCCAGTGTTATGATCATGTTAAATTAATACATATAAGCTTTCAATCTGATCTTCTCTGATACTTTGGTATTAATCAAGATTTCAGTGGTCTATTTCTGAAAATGTTATAGAACAAATTACCTTTGACCTACATGTACTTTTTTCAGGGTCAATAAATTTCAAAGAATATTTTAGAAGACCGTCATATAAGATCATCATTTCAATTTTGAAATACTGTGACGATGATCCTGTATCTTTATACCAAGAAATCCAAGGAAATCTCAACACTGCCAGACCATGGTTCTTTAACATAAGCTCTACACAGCAAAACATCCCACAGATACCTTGACGGTTCTTTTAGTGGAAGTAATGATGAAATAGAAGGACATACTGTACCTAATGATGCTAGAACAGAAGGATATAATGTACCTAATAGAAGGACATACTGTACCTAATGACGCTAGAACAGAAGGACATACTGTACCTAATAGCGGGGCAGTTGAAGTTACATTCACAGGAGAACATTCCGTCCACTGCCTCGGTGCACACTCCGCCGTAGTTACACGTGGAGTCGTCGCACTTCTCCATGGTTCCACCAGATCCCTCCAAGTCTTATTAAAACAAGTCACATGGTCATGCAACATGTCAAAACAATCACTGCCTTACCCTATGACTCCTCACTGCAGCATTCAGAAACACGAGAAGAAATATGGGAGTTGGCAAATGAGAACAAGATTGGTTATCAATGGAGTGCAAGACCACTCCCTGATGTAAGTCTATCCAAGCCAACAGTTCTGCCTGTCAAATCAAGGTGGACAATAACCATGCTGTCAATGTACAGGCTACAGAAGAAATAAATGTACCGAAAGATATACACATTCCATGTTACGAAAACAACAGAAATCCTACGAGAACACGAACCAACAAAACTGAGAGGGTTCTGGAAATACATGTATTGTATTGTCATTTATTTTATCATTAACCCTTTCTCTGCTGGATGAGGCACAGAAACTGTTCTTTATGGCATCTCCGGTTGCCACCAACATTGAAAGAGTTAATGGTTTCGAAATGCCCCCAGATTTTAGGAAAAGTAATCGACACAATCAGCAGCTCACTTTACATTATACTGTATTGTTAATTAATGCTTTTACTTATATTTAAAGGTGCACATCAATATATTAAGCCTAATTAACAATGTTATATATTGTGCATATTTTAAAGTACAATTTCTAATTTCTAAAGTACTTTTTGAAAAAGAAAATGATAAAATTGGAGAAATGCTTTTTAGTTTCGAAAGTATTTTTTATTAAATGACAAAATTGGAGAATTATTTTAATATGATGACATGTATTTCCATAAACCCGAGACAACATCGAGAACAGCACAGACACGACAGATGACAACGAACCTCCGGACCCCGACCCCGTGTTGATGACGTCACATTCCCCACTGTGGTCCACCTCCAACTCCTTGCTCTGAGAGCACGCCTCGCGCCGCATGTCGCACTCGTTGGAGTACGTCTTGCCATTGCTGGCACAGATTGGCTCGTGGATGGTTGGACACAGGATGGGACAGACACAGTGGCCGTTCTCACACTTGGCGCCAAATCTACATGTGGTGTCTCGGCACTGGTCTGTTGCAGAGAAGCAGAATTGATGTAATTCGTTTTCAAATAATTTCATGCAAGTTTAATTCTTGTTAAAAATAAAGACAATTCAGTGGTAATATTTGTGCAAAGGGTAATGGAAAGTTTTATGCAAATTTTAGTGAAATGGTGGGTAATGTCTTTAATAAACTCTAATTAAACAATACTTTAAAAATGTCCATTAAAAAGAAAACATGTCCATATTGTAAAATACATCAGTCTGAGAAATGTCAGTATATTCAATGTTGTAAAGACTAAAGAGGTGTGTTTTGTAAATTTCCAACATCAAGTTTTACATTGAAGTCAATCACAGTTGAAGCAGCCAAGGAAGGTAGGGTTCTTACCACAAGGTCCAATGGACGCCACAGAGATGAAGTTGCGGTAGCGACAGGATGCCACTTTGAGTTCACATTCATTCTGGTATGTGCGGCCGTCACTCCCACACACTGGGTAGTCGCTCTGGACACAAGTAATGTCATCAGTGTCAATATTTCAAATTAAAATATATAATAAATAATAAATGTCTGTCCATCAATCCACAAAAAGGAAGGAATTAATAGCTTAAAAGTTATCATATTTCATTAAAGATACAAAAAATTACATCAGTGTCAACATTTTAAATTACAATTTATAATAAATAACTTAAATGTCCTTCAATCCCTCAATAGACTGATAAAAAGTAATGAAAATTAATAGATTAAAAGTCATCATATTTCCTAAAAGATATAAAAAAATTACAGAAATAATATCTGAACTCTCTGCACTTACATCTATACATGACGTCGGACAAATGCATTCAGCGTTTTTCCCATCACTGTTGCAGATTGCATAGTATTCACATTTCACATTTTCACAACCATCTGAAAATAAATTTAAAAAATCAGCTACTTATGTTACACACTCTGTTGCATGATAAATAGAATAGCTTTTAATGTCACATCTTTTAAAACTATTGTAATGCTCCTCAGTAATTCAAAGTCTCGTGTTAACATCAGTGTCAATCTATTCTGTGCCCAGTATACCCAGATATGGGCATCGCCATCTACCGGTACTTACTACACGAGCCTTTGTGTCTGATGCGGATGTTGCTTTTATGTTCGCAGTTCTCTTGACGTAACTTGCACTCGTTGGCGTGCGTCATTCCGTCTTCTCCACACACCTGTCCAGAGAAACAACTGTCAATATCACAAATTCTAAATACATTACTGTCATCTTCCAAATAATTGGTCGTCTTACAAGACAATCTTGAATGTCTAATCTCATTATCGGTAGTGACAATTCTTAGTCAAGGTCCACTGTGGAAATATTCTTCAAAAGCGGTTTTTTCTCCTGTTCCTAAAATATCTTACTACACCCATGACATATGACCCTTTCCAAAATAAATATAAGGATGTAATTACATTAGCTCAAGATGGATTACATAGAAAGACTAAGAAAATGCACAATGATATTCTTTTGAAAAATCTAAATATTTTGTTGTTAAGTTTTCTCTGGTGTTTTTCAACAGTGTAATTAATAGTTGACCATAGTTGTTTCCATCTCTCCAAATATATTGGTTAATTTAACAATTCACTTCTATGAGCTGCATTTCAATAAAATATTTATTCTCTCTGATTACATTATACAGAAGATAAACCCAATGACATGTAAACCTTCAAAAAATGTGTTGGACATGATGTGATGTAGTTGGAAGAGTCAACGCCATGCATATTTAAACAACGGCTAATGGACAAAATGTCTAACACAATGACATACAAAATTCCAGTCCAGTGTCAACTCATGAAATATACATGGTTCAAAATGTACCTGATACTTTGTAATACAATCTATAGTGTGTGAGTGTTTGGTCACACACCTGATGGCCATTCCAAGCTCTACATGTTTTATGAGCATGCCACTATGTATCTTACTTCTATCACTGTTTGTATTTGTCTGGCTGGGATAGTGTTTCCATGGCACACAATGATTTTATTGCTAGACTTAGAAGCTTGGAATAATAAATATAAAAAATGGTGGATCCAAAAACATCAAAAGCAGAAATACCAAGCCATATAGACTATATAATACCAAACGCTTTTTCTTTGGAAAGAAGAAAATGTGAAATTTAGAAAATGATGAATACAAATTATGTTTGTTTTGTTTAGTTTTTTTCCATGAAGAAAATGAAAAATAGCAAAATGTTATTGGAATACATTGACCTAGCGTGAAGCCATTTAAGGATTGACTGGAATATTTTTTGCGGTTCATACAAAAGTTTGCACATCGGTTTTTACGTTCATACCTAGATGAACGCAAAACATATTCCAGTCAATCCTTATAAATAAATAACATAACAAATTGGTGGGGAATTATTTGATTCAA
>JAUTBZ010142428.1:0-12651 GCA_032361785.1 Lepetodrilus galriftensis | reverse complement strand
TGCTGCCACCGGGAAAAATACTTTCTGTCTGGTTGCCTTGCTTGGCCGTTGATGACGCTGTTTGAGCCTTTTCAGCCTTTTCAGCAACCACAGAGGGAACACTGGCCTGAGCTGGCGCTTTGGGCTGTTGTTCAGCTGCTGGCGGTGTCTTTTGGGCTGTCTTGTGCTTGGCAGTAGCGGCTTTCTTGCCCAGCTTGCCGGAAGGATTGGCAATTTTCGTATTGAGCGACACAATCATGGCTTCTGATTTATTGCGCACAGATTCTAAAATTTTGCGGGCGCGCATATTATATCCGGTTGGATTGGAAAAGAAGATACTGCGCCAGCCAGAAGTATTTTTAATAAAGGCCTTGTCCATATCACCATAGCTTTCCTCTTTGAGTTTTTTGCTGAGGAAATTGGAGAAAAAGGAGCGCGCCGAGAAATGGGCAATCACCATACCGCCAAGGGACACAGTGACCATCAGCCAAAACAGAAGATCGCTTTGTGTCAAATATTTATCAGCAGCATTCATAAACAGCAAGGTGACAAGGGCAATCACAGCAAAGGCAATCATATCTGTGACAAAGACATTTTTGCGCCATTCAGTAATGGCTGTTTTGAGGGCTGGAACGGCTTTGTTTTCGATGTCATTGGCGAGTGGCTTGAGCTTGCCAACAATGCGGTAAGTCCGGTGAATATCAAGATTTTTAATCCGGTTCATAATTTCTGCATAGTCATGATCGCGCTTGTTTGTGTAACGAGACCAGACAGCCGGGTCTTGAACGGGTACAGCCAAACGGTCATTAAAATGGACGAAAAAGTTGCCAGTGCTGAGACCGTGGGCAGAAAGGGCGCTCCGCCATGCCGCCATAACCTGCTCAAGGTTATCTTCACGGGCAGAGGTATCAATCTGGTTGAGAATAAACAGAAATTTATCAGCATCTTTAAAGTCTCTGGCCGGGGTGACAAGATGAGCTAAGGTGTCACGCATCGCGCCAATTTCAGGGTGACGACCATCAAAGAAAACCAGAACCAGATCAGACAAACCAATAATATGGTCGGTAATTTCCAGAACAGATTTGCGCTGTTCATCTGCATCAAAACCGGGCGAATCAATCAGGATTTTGCCTTTGACAACTTCGCTGGGAACCACCTTCATTTGCAGATAATGGTCAATTTTATCACCTTCACCCGGTATCACTTCCTGTAATTCTTCCGAGATACGGTAGAAAGGAAAACGTGGGTCACTGTCTAGCGCCTGACCGGGCAGGGTTTGCGATTCTGCGCCGCGGCTATAGGTGATAACCGTAAAATGATCGTCAACCGCCTGATTGCCAGTTTTCTGAATGTCTTCGCCAAGGAAACTGTTGATAAAGCTGGATTTACCCGCTGAGAATGTCCCCAAAATAGAAATAAGCGGCCACCAGGAAATTTTATTGGCATAAGATTCGCCTTCTGGCAAAAGCCCCATACGGTGCGCGACAATATCCATGTCTCTTAATGTGCGCACAGCTTCGACAAGATCAGGGTTTTCGTCTGATAGATGCCCTTCAAGCCGGTCTAGTCTCTGTTTTAGTCTATTTGTCTTTTTCATGGGGAGTATCGCTTCTGCTCAAAAGGTCAATATGCTTAATTTACTCGGTAAGCTATTACATTTGCGGAAAAATTACAAACTGATAGCAGCGCGTTTTAAGGGCAGGCAGCCTTTTTGTACTAATCGGCGGCGGGCTTGCCGTTTGACTACGCCTGAGCTTCGTAATTGCATTTTGCTCTGGCTGTTAAAAAGTTAGACTTGTCATAAATGCCAAGAATGGGCAAAAAATGGCTTTATAAATCTTTTTGCGGAAAATATGGCATATCACTTTATTGTGACAAAAGGTGAGTTGAGCGTTGTTTACTTTGTTTTGTAAGGTTTGAGACTATATGGTTTTTTATCATATTTGTTTGCCTGATCTGCTTACGGTTTTTTGGGTGCTGTCAAAGCGCTCTTGCTTTGTAACATGATGGTAATCCCCAATTGGTGGGGTATGAAGGCTTGGCATAAGAGCCTCGCCTTATGAGATTTAGTATAAGAGGAATATAGTATGAAGAATGTAACATTGGCAGTGATGGGATTAGCTGCTTTAGGTATGGTGTCGGCAACGGCGATTGCAGGAAATAGTGGTCAGTCTCAAGGGGTCTATAGCCTGACGAAATCGTGCGGTAAAAACATGGTGCGCCGTGCTGGTCACAGAAGATGCACATCTTGTCCAAAAGGCACACATGCCAATAGGGCGCAAACAAAATGTTATTGGAATAAAAAGAAAATGATGCGCGGTTCACATGCTGCGCCAAAGAAAGTATATCCTAAAGGCTCTCATTAACAGCTTTGGGCGGGGTTGCTGTAATGTTCCGGTCAACAGTACAACTGTAGATCGGCATTAATTTTGTGCCTAAGAGCAACCTTGATAATGAAACAGGTTTGATTTGTGTCATTATACTCCTCTGCCGTCATGGTCGTGCTTGACACGACTACCCATTTCCAAGGCAATCTTATTGATAAAAATGATGTTTTTTGCCGAGTAATGGTAAATGGGTCATCAGATCAAGTCTGATGATGACGATTTGAGAGGGGTAGAATTTTATTGAAGCGTGGTATTGGAAAGAAGAATACTTAATGCCGGTCTACTGCTCCAGCAGTTGACCGGAACGTTTCATACCAATCTAATATTTGATCAGTGACGTTGCGGTGAAATCACTCCTGTTCTCATAAGGGATCTTGGTTTTAACGCGATGGAAATCCCCAACGGGCAGGATATAGTGGCTTGATGCAAACGCCTGCGCCTTATGGGAACTTTATATATCTTGACTTCTCATAAGGGATCTTAGTTTCAACGCGATGGAACTCCCCAACGGGCTGGATATAGTGGCTTGATACAAAAGCCTGCGCCTTATGAGAACTTATAATAAAAAAACCCTGCCTTGAAATTTTCAAGGCAGGTTTTTTGTTTTAAAGATTCATTTTGCATTTGTCGCTGTTGGGAATGGCGAGTTTCTGGCGGCCAAAAACAAAGCGTCTGCCTACAAACTGGACAAGAATGCCAGCATCAGAGAATTTCCACTTGCCTTTGCCGTGTTTTGGTGAGGAAACATCGCAGTCCTTACCAATGAACAGCAGCTCATCGGCTTCTTCCGATTTTAAAATAGCGCCATGCTCGTTAATCTGCACATGATACAGATTGCGATAGGTATCAAACAGTTCAATAGGCTCTTTGGCTTCTTCCGTATCCTGAGCTTGTGCGATGGCTGCGACACCAACGGAAGCGAAAAAGAGCATAAGAAAGACTGATAATATATGTTTCATGGTGATACCCCGCAGTTTCAGGGAATCCGCACGATTGAAAGCAGATATGTCCCCTGATAAGTTGTTTTGCAATTCTGCTTTTGGTCTAGCTGATTCGCAGAAAAATCAAAATTATTTTATCAGTAGAGTGTAGAACACTCACAAAGACTCTAACTGGCTAAATCTTCACCAGCTAAAGCGCGTTTCATCAGGGCAATGGTTTCCTCAAGGCCGTATAGCTGTGCAAAGCCGCCAAAACGCGGGCCTTGCGACTGGCCAAGCAGAATTTCATAAAGTGCCTGAAACCATTCTCTCAAATTTTCAAACTCATGTTCTTTGCCCGTTGCAAACACCTCTGACTGGATGGTCTGGGCATCGCTGTCTTTGGGCAGGGCTTCCAGTTTGGCCACCAGATCAGTAAGGGCGGCTTTCTCTTTATCCGTTGGCGCACGATATTGCTTATGCGGTTTCACAAAGTCATGAAAATAGGTCACGGCATAGCCTGCCAGCCTGTCCAGTTCGGGCTGATTTTCTGGTGTAGCATCAGGGGCATAGCGTTTAATAAAGCCCCATAACACGTCTTTATCAGCAGCATTTGAAGCTGAGACAATATTGAGCAAAAGCGCAAAACTAATCGGCAGGGCGGCTTCTGGCGGATTGCCAGAATGAATATGCCAGACAGGATTATTCAGCCGCGCCTTGGCATCAGTCGCAGGATAATTTTCCAAATGTTTCAGATAATCGTCTGTGGTTTTGGGGATCACATCAAAATGGAGTTTTTTGGCCTTGCGCGGCTGGTGATACATAAACAGGAACAAGCTTTCAGGGGTGGCATAGCGCAGCCATTCTTCAATGGTCAAACCATTGCCTTTTGATTTGGAAATTTTAGCGCCCTGGTCATCCAGAAATAATTCATAGGAAAAACCTGTTGGCGGTGTGCCGCCCAATATGCGGCAAATTTTGCTGGAGAGAATAACCGACTCGCTGAGATCCTTGCCAGCCATTTCATAGTCCACACCAAGCGCAGCCCACCGCATCGCCCAGTCAACTTTCCACTGACATTTTACCCGTCCGCCCGTGATAGGGGTTTCTATAGTTTCGCCAGTTTCAGGGTCAATATAGGTCATAATGCCTTTGTCAGCATCAATGTTTTCCGCAGGGACTTGCAACACCTTGCCTGTGCGCTGACAAACCGGCAGGAAAGGGGAGTAGGTCTGGCGCCGTGCTTCCCGCAAGGTTGGCAGAATAACGCCCATAACCTTATCATAATTGCGCGCAATATTGAGCAAGGTTTCATCCATCATCCCTGACTTATAGCATTCCGTGGCGCTGAAAAACTCATAATCAAAGCCAAAGTCATCCAGAAACGCTTGCAAACGCGCATTATTATGAGCGGCAAAACTGTCATGAGTGCCAAAAGGGTCAGGCACACTGGTCAGGGCTTTATCAAGATTGGCTTCCAGCAGTTCAGGGTTAGGCAGCCCTTCAGGGACTTTGCGCAAGCCGTCCATATCATCAGAAAAGCAGATGAGGCGGGTTGGCATATCACTGAGCATTGAAAAAGCGTGCATAACCATTGTGGTGCGGGCGACTTCGCCAAAGGTGCCAATATGGGGCAGGCCAGAAGGGCCGTAACCTGTTTCAAACAACACGGTCTCAGGTTTTTCCTTCATCCGGTCAAGACGCTTGAGCAAGGCTTTTGCTTCCTGGAAAGGCCAGGCTTTGCTATTTTGTGCTGCGGATTTAAGGTCGGATTCGCTGATTTGTGTCATACCATGATACCGTTATAATAAAAGGAATTAAGAATGTCCTATCTCTATGCCAACTCAGGGCGCAGGCCGCAAGTCTAAATATAGGATAACAAGAGTTTCTGTAGGTGTCTTGAGGGGAAAATTGATCAAGCGATCTGTTGATTGTTGTTAGTATTGCGCCTATATACTGGCAGAAGTATAACGCTACAATCCTCATCTTTTAAAGAGATTCTCAAAAATGAAAAAACAGCTAACGGCTCAGGAAGCCCTGATTTATGTCATGGTCACAACATCAGCTTCTGATAATACAATGCGTGATGAAGAATTGCGCCGCATAGACCACATTGTAACAACCTTGCCAGTCTTTAAAGACTTTGATGAACAGGAGATTGTGCCAGTGGCTCAGTCTTGTGCAGAATTGTTGGCAACAGATAATGGTCTGGATATTATGTTGGGCTTGGTGAAAGAGGCGCTGCCGCAAAAATTACATGAAACGGCTTATGCCCTGGCTTTTGAGATTGCCGCTGTTGACCTGAAAATTGCCCGCGAAGAAGAAAGCTTTTTAGACTTGCTGAAGAGCGACCTGTCTATTGATAATTTGGCGACAGCAGCGATTGAGCGCGGCGCGCGGGCAAGACATATGGTGGTTTGATCCTGAAAAGCCTTGCCCTTTGTGAGGTCATATAATAAGGACATAGTGAGCGATAATAATGAACATAAAAGGCATTTTTCACAATTTTGCCTTGTTTGCGTCATTTCGCTGCCTTGCAGCTGGGTTATCTTATGGTTAACATATAATGACATATCATCCAGCCCCTCCCAAACTGGATTGTTAAACTCCCAAGTACTGTCATTCTCTAATTTACCTCGTGAGACTTCCCATCTCATACTCCTTCTAAAGGTCAGTGTTTCCCAGCACTGGCCTTTTTTGCTGCCTGCCTGCTGGCTACTTTGTGGTATTTTTATCAAGCGTTGCATAACTGCACTTGTGGAGCGCTGTAAATTTACTTATAATCCATTATATTAAAAGTGTTTTTGGGGGACATGGGTAATGGGCGGCGTATGTGTGAGGCTATTTGGGTTTGGCTGTGTTGTTTTCTTGCTGGTTGGCTGCGCAGGAAGCGTCACGCCAGCAAATTTTTCATCTGCTATTGGGAGCTTTGAGCAACAGTGCAAGCCGCATTTTGCTGATTTTAACAAGATGGAGTATGGTGCCAGGCTTGTCAAAACCACAGGACGCGGCAGAATCGTCAAGCAAGCCAGAAAGCGCGGATTTGTTGCCGGGATGATCCAAAAAGCAGTTTCGTCTGCCGAGCCAGCGACCCCTCATGCTATGGGTAAGTTGACGTCCATGATCAAGCAAGTCCGGTCTAATTATGATATTGCGTTAGATAATAAGCGCCCTTTGCAAACGCGCTATTACGCCATTCAGTCAGCCAATTATTATTGCAAAGATTTGAGACGCACCAATAAAGTAGCCAGACTTGCATTGGGACTTTGAGGTGTTGAATTACACATCTAAAGGGGCATGTTGGTCTTCCATCATTAACCATATATAGCAATCTTATCCAAACTGATGTGTGATAGTATCTGATCACATAGGGAGAGGGGATGGGGTGGAAACGCGTTCTCTTCAGGTTATTTTTTGGGGAAGAGTGTTTGCGATGGAAATGGGAAGAAGAAAGACCTTTGTTATCTCAGTCCTTCTGTTTGTGGTGTCACTCTTATGGAGCGGCCTTTTCTTTTCTTTACCCAAAAATATTGGGATTATTGTCAGTTTTTTATTCATCCCACTTGGCCTGTATATTTTTGAAGATTATGAGCAAAGAAGAAGGCCTCAAAAGGCGGCATCTTCTGGCGTTATGCAAGGTGATCTGTCAGGCGCAAAATCAGGCTATAGCTATAAAGCTGTTCCTGTCAGCAGAACGCCAATTGAGATAAAACCAACAGCTTATGACTTGCTGAATAATTGGCTGCAAATACTGTTTGATATGACCACTTTACGGCATAAGGCGCATGATCTTTATGCTTTTGAGATGACTTACAAAATAAGAGTGTTTACGCTGTTTTTAGTGGGGTTGGTTGCAGCCTTATACCAGTCTTCCTTGCTGGATAGTGTCTTGCATGAGGTTGGGCTAAAAGAACCTTTTTCGGTCGCGTTGCTAAAGGTTTTTATCTGTGCCTGGATTGCTTATTATAGTCTTAAAATCTGGTATCATGCGCGGTCATTTATTGTGATTGACCTGTCTGAGGGCGTGCTCATCAATAAAGGGCAAAAGACGCAGCTGCTATATGGCAAAGAATTGCAGCTATTTTCTGTGTTTATGTCTGCAAAAGGCTTTACACAAACGCGCACAAGGTCTTATTCCCTGTATCAAATCACGATGGCCTTGCAAGATGGTTCCCGGCAAGTTCTCGCAAGCTATGTGTCAAGAAAAGCGGCTGAAAAAGATGCGCAAATTTTAGCAAAAAAGCTTGCCCTGCCGCTGTGGAATAATCTGTAATAGTCCAATGAGCAAACAATGCCAGCCAGGCGGGGGGCGAGGCTGACATCGCTATGGTGTATATACACTTGTCACTCAAAAACCGAAAAATTTAAAAGTTCGGCGATCTGGGTGATAGACGTACAGCACTATTCTTTAAATTCACCGTCAATAGCAAAACAAGATCCTTTGCTCATAGAAACAAAACCCTTACCTTTACAGGCGTTTTTACCCTTACAAGCGTTTGATGCCGTTTTGCAGCCGCCTTTGCCTTTACAAGCATTGACGCCAAAACATTTTCCGCTTGTTGCATCTGAATTACCAGCAGCAAAACTGGTTGATGTTACGCTACCTGAAAGAAGAAGCGCTGCCGCTACGGCTGCAAGCGTTGTGCCTGATTTTTTCGACATTTTCATATTGTGATTCCTATCAATGTTATTTCTCAAAGAAACTCTTAGCCTGGCTCACCAATCGACCAGATCACAATGAGCCTGGAATGGCTAAGAGAGAGCTTGCTAAATGTGCAAGCTACCCTTCTTAAATATCATGAGGAGGCTATGGAAATCATTACACAGTGTTTCACAAGATTGTGTGAAACTGTGAGCGGTGATAGCAGGGAGTTTGGGACACTTCCTTCCTAAAATCTATGTTGGTCAAAGGCTTTGTCTTTGACCAGAACGTTTGTGACTAAAGACAATGCCAGTAAAACCGTTCCGGTTTGGGATCGAACCCCTTTCCGAGTGACAGGAGTATAAAATGTAGGGGTAATCCCCATGTGGTTGCCCTGGTTGCTATAAGGCTCGCTTTTTTGGGCTTAAAAACAGAGGGTTGCTTCTAAATCACACGCATTTTCAACCATTACCTGTTACGAAAGAGGGCAACCACGCGGGGTTGCCCCTACAGTGATTGTGTCTCTTCAAATTTTCTGTGTGATACCTCTATTTCTGGAGTTTTTTGGCAATATCAATGGCGAAATAGGTGAGCACGGCGTCTGCGCCAGCGCGTTTAAAGAACATCATACTTTCCATCATGGTCTTGTCGAGATCAAGCATACCTTCTTTGGCAGCAGCCATAATCATGGCATATTCCCCGGACACCTGATAAGCAAAGGTTGGCACACCAAATTCACGTTTAACGCGGGTAACAATATCCAGATAAGGCATACCTGGCTTGACCATAACAATGTCAGCACCTTCGGCAATATCCAGCCCAACCTCACGAATAGCCTCGTCCCCATTGGCGGGGTTCATCTGGTAAGTTTCCTTGCCGCCTTTTAAATTCTCGCCAGCGCCCACAGCATCGCGAAACGGGCCATAAAAGGCAGAGGCATATTTGGCGCTATAGGCCATCAAAATCATGTCCTGAAAACCCTTTTTTTCCAGCTTTTTGCGAATGGCACCAATGCGGCCGTCCATCATATCTGAGGGCGCAAGAATATCACAGCCAGCCGCCGCCTGATTCAGACACTGTTTTACCAAAGCCTTAATAGTAGCCTCATTGGCAATTTTACCATCCTTTAAAATACCGTCATGGCCGTGGCTGGTATAGGGATCAAGGGCAACATCGCAGATAATGCCAATATCAGGCACTTCAGACTTGATGGCGCGCACGGTGCGGCACACCAGATTGTCAGGGTTAAAGGCTTCTTCGCCCATTTCAGAACGCTTGTCTTGCGGGGTGTTGGGAAACAGGGCAATGGCGGGAATGCCAAGGTCTGCCGCCTTACGTGCCATAATCACAGCGCGGTCAACACTGTAACGCTTGACACCTGGCATGGTTTTGACGGGAATATGCTGATTCTTGCCTTCAACCACAAACATAGGCCAGATCAGGTCTGAGACAGAAATATGGTTCTCTTGCACCATATTGCGAATCCAGCCATTCTGGCGGTTGCGGCGCATTCGGGTTGATGGATAGGCAGGGGTGTTTTGATGTTTAGACATGTGGCCTCATGTGCGGAAGGAAGAGAGGGAAGGAAGGATGGTTTCGTTGGTAAATTAGCGGTTAATTTTGCAATCAACAAGAGGAAAAATGGATTGTGTTTAATAGCTGTCTGTCACCATGCCTTCTTGGGCTTTATACCAAACAATTTTCAGACAATACGTTTGGGGTTGTGCAATTCAATTCATGATTCGAGTATCAGAATACTCTCTTATCGTCATCATGGGGCTTGCCTGAGTTGATCCAGCCTGAAGATTTTGGGCTGGATAAGATGCTTGTTATCGCGCTTTATCGTTCTCAGCATGGATCGCTGGAATAAATCCAACGATGACAACAGAGGGGGGAAATAATATTTTTTTATGAATCGAAACACCCTGCGTTTGGCGTTGTGAGTGCTTTCTTGGGTCAGTTTATTAGCCACATTGCAAGACCACCCAACAATTTTCAAAATCGTTCTCTTTGGCTTCTTCTGCCCTGACCCAAAAATAAAGACGGCCAGCATCGCCCCACATCACGCCAAGCGCTTCGTCACTGTCACACTGAAACAAGAGTTTCCAGTCCTGCGCGCCAGCAGCGAGGCTTTGTGCTTTTGGGCTGTCATAGTCTTCTGGAGAACCGACATAAACCCCATTTGAAGCCAGCTGACATTCCAGAGCCATACCATCATCCTGTATCGCCAGAGGATAGCCGCCAAACTGGTGACTATGGAAATGCTCTTCCTCTATCAGGCTTTCATAAAGTGCATCATAAGCGTCATATTGATCTTCTGACCAAGAAAGCGTCTTGAGGTCATCACTATTGATAGAGGGCAGGGTAAGCTTTTTTGCCATAGAAATAGCGAAGGGGTGAAGCTGTGTTTCTGGTGCCAGGTCACTGGGAAAATCTATCTCATAATCAGCGCTGTCTTGATAAATGACCTGCCAGCCGCCGCGATCTTTAGGGTCAAACCCCCAAGGCATGGAGATGGTATCATAAAAAAACAGCAGATGACCTTTTTCAGGGAGCCAGTCATAAGTGATCACTTTTGCAATCTCTGCCAAATCTATCTGTGCCAGAAAGGATAACGGAGCGGTGTTACCCCTTGGCCAGACAAAACCCGAAGAGGCTACCCTTGGTTTGCCGCCAAAACGTGAGCTTGCTACCGTCTCTGCTGGCCTGGTGTTAGCTTTCTCTAATCTTATAGCAGGCTGATAGAGCGGCTCAATCACAGGCTTTAAAGCCTGCTTGATAGGCTCAAGGTCTGTCTGATCTTGCTTGTTGCCAAACAGTGCGCTTAAAAATTTCATATTATTCAAACCCTTTCCAAAGCTTCACCCCCAGATAAGAAGCAAGCCTGTTGGCGTCCCGCCTAGTCAAAACACACCAGTCCCCTTCTATCCATGAATAGGGGGAGGGGTATATTTTTTTTACTATCTCATAGCGTGTTTTATATTTGGTGAAAAGTAGCGCTGTTTCTGATCATAACGGACAGTATGGTTAAGAAAACATAAATCGATTTCAGCCGCGTTTTGATGTCTGGTTTATTGACCTCTTCCTTTCCGAAATCATAAATTATTGACCAACTTTGTGTTTGGGCAATCATGGGAAAGCTTGGGAAAGAGCCGAAAAAGTCGTGGGATTTTACGGGAAGGAGGGGTGAAAGAAGACCAGATTTTAAAAAATTTACATTTTGTTAACCATAATTTTCTCCGTATTTATGCGGTTTCCCATCGAAAAGCCATATAACCACCATTCAAAACCATTGACACCCATGCTTTCCCATAGTATCCCATAGTTACCCATTCAGACATGGTAACTTAGGGATGGCGCTTCGGGACTACACGCTTGATGTCCTTTCATTCAGCCAAATGAACCTTTCGGGGGGAGTTCTTTTCCTAAGTTTTTTTACTTTTAGAACAGCGCAACTGAAAGCAGAAAAGTCTGAGCCGGGTTGGTGGTTATGCCCCACCTAAAAACGGGCATATGAGAATTTATGGGCAAGTCAGGATACGCGTTCCTGAAATTTGTCTGAGGCGATGTTTTGGATCAGTTTGTTTCGACCTTTACAAACAAGATTGATGCGAAAGGGCGGGTTTCAGTACCGGCAACTTTTCGCAGTGTTCTTGCGCGTGAAGGCGGCGTTGGCATTTTTTGCTATCCGTCACTGGATAGTGAAGCGCTTGACGCTGGTGGCAACAGGCTGGTTAAGAAAATTGATGATTTGTTGCAGTCTATTGCGCCTTATTCTGATGAGCGTGATCAGCTGTCAACAGCGCTTTATGGTGAAAGTGAAATTTTGAAGCTGGACAAGGATGGCAGAACCATTTTGCCAAAACGGCTTCGGGAATTTTCTAATATCACCGACAAGGTGACCTTTGTTGGTCTGGGCGACAAGTTCCAGATTTGGGAACCTGAAAGATTTGAAGTACACCGCGCAGAGGCACGGAAAAAAGTTAAAGAATTACGTAAGCTGTTCGGCGCGGGGAACCGCCATAATGGCGGAAGTGAGAGAGGACAGGAATGAGTTCCAGTCGTGATGCCGTTGGGGGCAATGGCAACACCTTTGAAAAGACAGGGCATATTCCCGTCCTTCTCACACCAGTTCTTCAGTCTCTTAATCCACAAGACCATGAAATCTATCTCGACGGTACTTTTGGCCGCGGGGGCTATAGCCGCGCCATTCTTGACGCTGCTAATTGCCGCCTGATTGCGGTTGATTGCGACCCTGATGCCATTGCCGCAGGTCAACAGCTGGTCAGTCACTATGATGGCCGTCTGATGCTGCTGCAAGGCCGCTTTGGTGATATGAGCACGCTGGCCGCGCAAGCCTTGAACGCGGCGGAAGATCAGGCGCTACTGGACGGCATTGTGCTGGATATGGGTGTGTCTTCACCGCAGCTGGACAAGGCAGAGCGCGGTTTTTCCTTTCAAAAAGATGGCCCGCTGGATATGCGCATGGCGCAGCAAGGGCAAAGTGCAGCCGATGTGGTCAACACTTATAGCGAGCAACAGCTTGCTGATATTCTCTATCTGTTTGGTGAGGAGCGCAAGTCGCGCTGGATCGCCAATGCTATTGTTAAAGCCCGCAAGGAAACCCCATTCACCCGCACCGCGCAGCTTTCAGAGCTGATTAGCAAAGTGCTGGGCAAAAAGCCGTGGCAGAAAAAACACCCCTCCACCCGCAGTTTTCAGG